>PVJN01025936.1:0-29537 GCA_004026805.1 Lasiurus borealis | reverse complement strand
AAGATATCAGATCTGTTTAGTTGTTTTTATACATTCACTATTGCATTATTATCATTATGTAATAATTTAGATCAAGTAGTGAATCTCATTCCTTTTTTTATGACAAACTATATTATTATTTCAGATTTTCTTATTTGATTTTTAAACTTTAAAAATTATACAGACCATTAATGCAGTTAGATTAAAAAATAAATATACCAGTAATATTTTCATGATAGCTTAGATTGGATCAAGGTAAGCATTCCCAGTTATTTTAAATTATTTTATTTTTGTAAAGTTATGCTGTAATGTTCTTTTTCTGTATTTGAGTCTATATCTGATTCTATGCTCTAGTTTCAATACTCTACTGAGGAAATGCAGTTTCAAGAGTTCAAGAAACTAGCGGTAACAGTCATTGAAATCACTGACATTTCATTTCCAAGGACTTTTGGCTTTTAATTGTTATCTGATTTGAGTAAGCATGTGACTTGTGAACTATAAGGTAAATTTGCAAGCACATGTGTAGTGTCTGGGACCTCGAGATTTTTCCCAGCTGTTTAGTTTAATTTGAAATTGGTCTTCAAAGAGCTAGTTTCATTTTAATAACAGCGGCTATGGCTTATTTAGAAAAATGACCACATGTATGCCTTAAGTAATATAATTCCCTTGAATGCCTAAGAATTGAAAAAAGACGCAAGGAAATCACATTTAAGTTCTTTGTTTTTTTTAACTGCTGGCAAGGGACAAGGCTATATTTACAAGGTATAAACTTATAATCACGTGCAGGATAATTCTGCCTCAAAAGAAATTTACAAGTGCAAGTATAACCTTCCTTCCACTAATTATCTTACTAGGAGCTTGAGTACTCTTTCTCTGTCATGAAAATCTGGGAGAGTGTAGAATAGTCTCATATTTCCAGGGTGTTACCTTGGAGTGACATTCACAGACATACTAATGCATGACTCCAGACTTTGGTATTTTCAAAAGCTCAACTCTTGATGTCCTGGGAGTAAAAGATCCAGGGATTTAGGCTCCTGTGGTACAACCTGGATTTATATTTAGGATCACTAGGATTTGAGGGAGAAATGAATCTTAGTGTGAGGTAGAATTTTAGACTTTTAAGACATCTTTGAAACCACCTAGTTGAAACTTTGGATCTGTTAATGAAAAAAAGTTTAAAAAAATGAAATTTTGTGTATAGAAAAGTTTCACCAAACATCAGGGATAGCTACTAGTAAAAGAGGGACTCAATTAGGAGGACTAATAGGACTATGGGATCTGATATCATACCAAAGTGCTTTCTTGGACTGAATAAGGTTTTATTACTGCCTAACCATTCTGTTTATAGGTGTCCCTTGACACTCTAGTCTCAACTGCCCTTCCATTAACAAATCAGATTAACACATAAAATCACATGGTACCTAGTTAAACTCGCATTTCAGATACATACTTTTGGTATAACTTTGTCCCAATACCTGTCATATTACAATCGTTAGCTTTGAGATGTATTAGGCCTGAGTGTTTGGAAAAAAAGAGCTGACAGGCAGTGGGCATGAGATCTGGACACAGCTATGGGGCTGAGTTGCTAGGAAGTTTTATAATGGGATGAACAGGAGTGCTGAATGGAGACTCTAAGGTAGATGTCCACTCTTTATGAATTAGGTCAAAAGTATGACCACTAAATGAGAGTTATAGAGAAAGGCTGTGAATTAATCGATTGAAATAAAAAGAATCCATGGCTGGCATTGTGGATTTCTGGTAGTTTCCTCTTAGTGTCAATTGGCTCAGGACTGAGTGGGGCTGTGCTTTGAGGGGGAAAACAACCAAAGTTCCCACTGAAATGGCTTGCTAAGTCCAGCGAGTCAAGATTGCAGCAGAGGATGGTATAGCAAAAGACATGATCCTTGGGTTCCATGTTCAGGAGAGTTTGAAGTTATCACTGAAATGATTACCACACTCTGGTAAGGAGGACAATGAAGGTCAGTCTTATTATGTTGTCCTACAGATAAGAAACAGATACTTTCAATAATCTAGACAAATCAAAACAAATGATACCATTTTTTAAATTTGTATTTATCATCTTTTTATGTGTAGTAATCCACTCTCCATCATTCAGTAAATGATTTTGATGAATTATAAATTAAGCATGAAGTCCAAAAACTGTGGTCTATTCAGTTGTAGTTCCTACTCTTGAAGTTCTTAACCACAAATTGTTTTTCTTAAGTGCATGAAAGAGAGAGGGAGAAAGGAAGAAAGTCAACACTTTACAATACTGAGGCCACACTCATTTGCCTATCCATATACTTTGTACAAATTTGGAATAAAAAAAAAAAGATGTAGGTGCAGATAAACATTCTGAAGTGAATATCCATATGATTATTTGTTGGCTTGCCAATATTATGCATAAAAATTATTGCTTACTTTACTGCTGGTTTTATAACCATTGCTAAATGAAAGTGTGTGCATAAAACAGTTCATTTACATATATCGCATCATTTAATGATGGTCTAAACACATTTAGTGATCAGTGCTCTTTGATCAAGGCAGACTCTTATAACCCTGTTGCTCTGTTCTTTTATATTATAATATTTTACCATCCGGCATTTTCATGGTTCAACCTGTAAAAGCATGTTAATGCAACATTGCTCGCCCTTCAGCTACTCCTGGACCCTACTCAGGGAATTAAGTAGAAGGACTGCCTGAAATTCATCGCAAACTGGGTCCTGGATCAAGTCCTTCAATTAACATTTGTATATCACTTTTGCCTTTTTTTCTCTCTTAACCCAACTACAACTGGTTTGAGCAAGAAGGGAGAAACATCCTTGGGTTCATATACCCAGTCCTTGGAAAGAGCAGCCATGGAACAGGCTGAAGCATGGCTGGTATTAAGGGGAATTAAACTCTCTCTCTCTCTCTCTTTCTCTCTCCACCCCCTCTATCTTTTTTTCTTTTTTTATACATACCCACCAACGCACACAGCCCTCTCCTTCTATGCATACCTATTCTGTCATTTTCTACTATATAAAGCAGAGAGTGTGTGTGTGTATCTATCTATCTATCTATTTATCTATCTATATTTAATGACTAGTCAAGGTGGTTAGGCACTTGAAGGCCAATGGCTGGTCCAGGTGAGGTATCCCCTTAGATCTTTCAGCTATTCCAGCAGACAGCACTATATAAGTCATTTAAACTAGGCAGTCAGTGGAAACTGTACTACCTATAATTCTCTGGGGTATGCATATTATTTCTCTTTCTCTCCGTTCTGTACTTGCCTAACTAGCTGGATGTGATGCATGCTGTTTTCCTCCTGGCTATGAACTCATCTCTCTGATGGTAATCATGACTCCTTGCCTTAGCAGTTTTGCCCTGAAGGATGCCCCTGGTTTTCTATAGCTCCCTGGGAGCCCTCTCCACCAGTACCTTCTCCCAGTTGGAGACATAGCACTTAGTTATGTAAAGATTTGTGCTTTGCGCCTATATTCTTCAGGCAAGGCGTGAGGGATAAATTGCTTCTGTCCTTTTGTCTCCGACAGTTAATTAAGAAGCCAAAACATGTCTAAAATCAGTGTATGATGCTACTTTCATTTAGTATAATTTATCTTCATAAATAAGTTTATAATTTATTGATAGAAATTACCTTGTTGATTTACCTTTTTTATTTTAATAATATTTACCAAGCATTATGCCTGCCACTCTACTAATTGGAGAACTACTCACATTTTTTCTCTCCTTATGGAGCTTGTAGTTTTGAGGAGACAGGTACTCACCCAAACTCACTTTAATACGAATGTGGTAAGGTATGAAATGTAGTGACATGACAGTGTATAATGCTGCGTATGATACGCATCTGTCGTAATGTGAACATAACAAGGAAAATATGGTTGAGGAGGTGATTGAGCTGAGGTGGGAGAAATGAGTCTGGGTTAAATAAGTGAAGTGGAGTGTTTGCTGGGACAAGGATTATGTCTGAGCATTAACGGAGAAGGAAATAACAAGTACAAGAGTGCTGTCGCATTTTCAAGAAGGTCATGATGAACACTAAGCCTGGAGAAGTAGATAGCACAGGTTTGGATTCTGTCATGGATGATAGTGGCAGTGGCGACCACCCAGTGGGAGGGAGACTTGGTCACTTATGTAACTGATTACTTGAATTTCTCCTGTAATTGATATATAAAGTCTGAGGCAAAGAGAGCCCAAAGGAAATAAGAAACACTTGACAAAGTACCATTAAAAGCATCACTTCATTTGAAGTATCAGCACTTTGAGGTTAGCAGGATTAGATGGAAAAGTGCTTCTTCTGTCTGGCAAATTACAGATTCTTATTAATTGTTGTTTCTCCTTCCTTTTCTTTGTATCATATATACACAGTCATGTTTTCTCAAGACAAGGTACAGCTACCAAGAATTAAAAAAAAATAAATGATAGATTTATTAAATAAGTGAACATAGGAAAAACAAGTGAAAAGATTGTAATGTATATGCTTTTTAAAGTCCTCTGAGGAAGACAAAGACTTGGGATCCTTTTGCTCACCAGAGATGACATTCTGTGATGCTTGTCAGGAGTCTCTCAGAGATAGGCACCTGCCAGAGTAGTACATGCATTCTGCAGAAATTCTGCCCATATGTGGGTTTTTTGTGACTCCAGAGTTGGAGAGAAAATGGTGTCAGGGTACATGTTCAGATGGATATCTCTAACCTCGTCACTTCCTTCCTACATCTGCCAGTCTAAAAGATCCCTATTCTCCTAGTAATCCTTTAGTCTATTTGTAATGCAAGTACCACAAAAATAATTTAAAGTTTTCAGTCATCCTGATTGTCACCAACAAAACTTCCTCGAAACAGAACACTGTTGGGGCTAACCCACTTTTATGCTCTGTTCATTTGCTGCATAGTAAAGATGTTAAAGCACACATAGAGATGGCCATCAGCTTAGAAGCAGTAACAATAGGTGAAGTTTGGCTATTTGACAAACTCAAACAATCACCCCTGAATAATTAGAAATTAGCTTATGTATTAATCAAATATATTTCATTATGTAACTCATAATGATTCAAAACACTATTAAACATATTTTGCTAAATCAAATCCTTGTATTACTTTTGGATTTAAAAGAACTAATTATATATTTGGTTACTTGCTGTTATTTTTATATGATCCCACAAATGATTTACCAGCATCACCAAATATATGATTGTGAGTTGTACTTGTTCTCAGTGGACAGTGTGATGATTAAGAAGAACCTTTAAAAAATGCTGAGATAAGATGCTTTCTTTAACATTAGGCTCAAATGGCAACATTCTATTCAACATAATTACATTTCTATAGTTATATAATTAGGGTTAATTTATCTTATTTAAATGTTTATTTTCTTCCCTTTGACATTTTTAAAGCCAAATTGCTGGCAGGGGTGATATAATGTTTTAGAGAGTTCTCAGGGACTTCTTTTCTGGTAGAAAATTATTTTCTCAAAGGGAGAGGAGAATGATCCATTTCATTCCCTGGGAAAATTACAGGGTTTGTATAGCCCTATACTCAAGAAATATCTCCCTTTCTTTTCTCACCAATGTCTAATGCATAAGCTTCTCTCTTCATAGAAGTCCACTTATGGGGCCTGATATTAGTCTAGAAAATTACACTCTTTGAGTTAGTTTTCTTTCTTTGTTCAACAGAGCATTCTGGAAACGGTTAAAGCTTCATGCCTTTATATATAAAACAGAGTGATAAGACTAAAATATAATTCACCAGTTTGAATTCAGATAAGATTACTATACTAGTATTTAAACTGAAAGAGAAGACTTTATATTTTTATGTGTTGAAAGAGTTGATTGGTTACTTTTCCCTGAGCATCCAACTACTAAATGAATGGTTAACCTCAGGGTCTCTGGGCCCTTGAGCAGCTACATGTCTTACCCTTTATAAGAGTCAGAAATCCTTCCAGCTAGCCCCCTAAGAGGAAGAATCCCCAATCCCTGGTACTATGGCAATTGATAATGGAAGTGCTCTCATCTCTTGAGTTTAGAATTAAACCCCATTTTGTTCATCATCTTGTGCCAGATCTTTCTCAGACTACCACTGGTTCAACCTTTTCTTTCTAGGTAGCAGAAAAATTTCATTAAATATAATTGTGACTCTCTGTGTCTGCATAAAATGTTTCTTTAGAAGAAAAAGACAATGTTTTAGCTCCATAAGTACATTTTAAAAAATCAAATTCAGGAATATGCTTAATTGGCCTACTTTTAGTAAGAATAAGGAAAACAAAACAAAACAAAACATAAACATCTTGGTAACTATGCTAGTTATTTAATGGCTGTATAATAAACCATCCACTGAGCAATGACTGAAAACAATACTGATGGCTTATTTATATCTCTTGTCATTTGAGGGAGGGGGTGACTTAGTTCAGCATGGTGGTTCTTGCAGCCTGGTGACAAGTTCCAACAGGAAGCAGAGGTGGGGGGAAGTAGAGGAGGGAGAGAGAGAGAGAGAGAGAAATACTGAGAGAGTTATATAGTCACTCTATCACCTTTTATTATCTAACTTTGGAAGCCACATAACTTCATTTCCATGAAGTTCTATTATGTTACTGTCACCAAGTTTCACCCGGTTTTAAGGAAGAAGTTTCACCAAATTTCACCCAGTTTCACGATTCTTTGATAGCAAGTTCACACTGTGAGATGATCCAGTGGATTACTGTTAGGCCATTTTAAGAAAATGTAATCTGCCACAGTGACTCCCCAGGTATCAAAGATTTAATCCCTGTATTAGATAACCTTCATTGTATACTTATAATGCAGTGGTTCTCAACCTGTGGGTCGCGACCCTTTGGGGGGTCGAATGACTTTTCACAGGGGTTGCCTAAGACCATCGGAAAATGCAGATATTTACATCACGATGCATAACAGTAGCAAAATTTCATGGTTGGGGGTCACCACCACATGAGGAACTGTATGCAAGGGTCATGGCTTTAGGAAGGTTGAGAACCACTGCTATAATGTGTTCTATGATGTTCTACAAGATTTATGTGTATTGCCAGTCACATCTCATAATATTCATTCATTTAATATGAATACTATTCTTTCTCCCCAATTTTAAGGTTAGAAAGCAGATCTAAAATGTCCAAGATTGCACAGCTTGAACTGTAGATACATACACTAAGCTCTTAAACTCTATCTTATACTACTTTTTACTAGACAACAAAAATAGACTGGGAAATATTTAATATCTGAATTCACAGGACCTACAGTTTAACCCTATGTCCTTCATTTATTCATTTTTCGTCTGTGAACCATAGAGATCCATGTTTAAAAATCTGAATAGAGATACTGGACATTTAGGGTGATACTCAATGTTAACTTATAATGTGCAGAAAAAAAGTGCCAAGTATAGTGTTGGGCACATAAGTATTTCCTAAAATAGAATGTTATGAACATGCTATTTCTTCAACTTTATTTTTTTATTAAGTGCTTTTTAAAATGTTTTTTCCTATTAGTTTCAAGTCATTTGCTATAGATTTAGACAGGACTAAATACCTTCAATTTCTTTAAAGCCTCCTAGTTAACCCTGTTCATTGAATTACAATGTTATAGATACAATAAATATTATAAATGATGATATGGCTATTTTGATTTCTGACAAATAAAGAAATTTTTTAGCATTAAACTGCAGTACATTGTTTTATAATGTGATATTTTTCAGACTCATAAGTGTAAAGCAATGTTCTTTTAAATATATGCAAGTAAATAATTTAATATATATTATATTATTAAATTATTATATTTCTTATATATGCATATACATATTATTTATACAAAATACACACTCCACACCATTTCATCCTCATCTCTCTTTCACATAGGAAAATAAGGCAGCATGTGGACAACTAATTGTAAGTGCCTTGACTTCAAGATGAAAAATTTATTTATTTTTCCTGATTTAGTTTTTCTAGTCTCCTATGCTGTGTGTTCAATAAGTATTTGTTGATTGATCAAAGGATTTTAGGTCTGAGATTAAGCTTAAAGAGGGATTATTTCTTAATTGTCTCTTGCTAAATGTCAATTTTGAAAATAGCCAAGCATTATTTAAGATAGCAATTTTTATCTGGTGCTAATTTAAACTTTATAAAGGCTTTCTAGGCCTTTGAGATTACAGAAGTTAGTCCCAGTACATCTCTTCTTGGCAGAAACCCAAAAAATGTAAAACTTGGTCAGATGTCTTATAAAATTACTGAGGTTAATTGAAAACTTGGTTATATAAATGAATGAGAGGTCAGAGAACATACATGGCATATATTTTATTATCCAAAACCTGAACTTTGAAGGAAATGACTTGCATTTTCACTTGTTTTACAGTCTCTTTTTTCAAGATCTTCATTTTCCATTTATTGATATAAATGCCTTAAAACAATAAATGTTCATTTTATGCTGTAGTAAAGCTATCATAATTATCAAATAATATATACTAAGTACTTTTATTCAAATAGAATTGGACAACTACAGTAACTAGATAAAAGCGGAGGCTCTGTTCTCTCCTTTCCCCCCTCAAAACTATTTCTTTTATCCAAATCAATGAAATATTTTTTGTTGTTGTTGATATTCCTCCATTGACTTTTAGTGATTGGAAAGGAGAGAGAAAGACAGAGAGAGAAAATATTGATGTGAGAGAGACACATCCATTGGTTGCCTCCTGCTCATGTCCCAACCAGGGCAGGAGATGGAGCCTGCAGCTTAAGTACATGCTCTTCACCAGAATTGAACCCGAGATCTTTCAGTCACAAGCTAATGCTCTAGCCACTGAACCAAACCGGCTAGGGTTCAATGGAAGATGTTGATGTAGCTTTATTTTTTTCCAGTGCACATCAGTAATCAAAATCAACATTTTTATGAATTAGCAGATATAAGCCTGTGTTTACAGGGAAATATTTAACCATTTATTTTTCAAATGTGGCAGACAATTTTCATAGTTTTTTACAGGCCCTGTCATTTATAGACTTGGATGCTAATACAAAATGTACTTGAATTTTTAGGTAGCTAAATCCGATATTTGATTGTTAGCAGTCCCTAAAATGCAAGACATTTGTAGTGGCACCATTTAAGTATCACCCAATTGCAGAAACAAAAGTTCTTCATGTTAGTTCTTCTCACAGAACAAACAGATGTATTTGAAATAATCAGATTAAAAATAAAATATTAATTTCTAACTCTGTTCATGGATTTGATTTTACTTAAGTTCCCCTACCTACTTTATACGTGGCTAAATGTCCACTTTTCAAGAGGTCATCATTTTCTCTTAACAAAATAATTACCTATACCTGTGGTCGGCAAACTGTGGCTCATGAGCCACATGTGACTCTTTGGCCCCTTGAGTGTGGCTCTTCCACAAAATACCACAGCCTGGCTGAGACTATTTTAAAGAAGTGGCATTAGAAGAAGTTTAAGTTTAAAAAAATTGGCTCTCAAAAGAAATTTCAGTCATTGTACTGTTGATATTTGGCTCTGTTGATTAAGGAGTTTGCTGACCACTGACCTAGGCAGCTTGCTCTTGCTTAATGGTATGAAACCATTTTGATGATTTCTAGGAAATGGAGTGCTTTGATTTTTAAAGATATGCAATTAGTGCAAGTGTTCTATCTTCCTTGTAAGGGGTTGATGGGGTGGGGAGAGTGAAATGAAGCAGAGAGATTGATCAAGTACTTGAGACAGTATGTAAAGGGGCCAACGTTAAGTAAGTTCAAATAAGGCAGAGAAAATATCAAGTCAGAAAATCAAAAAAGACTTTGAGAATGAGATAGTATATGGAATATTTTAAGAGAGAGATAGAAACATCAATGATGAGGGAGAACCATTGATTGGGTGCCTCTCAGATGCCCCCCCTGGGGATCAAACCCACAACCCCAGGCATGTACTCTGGACCGGAATCAAACCTGGGACCCTTTGGTCCACAGGCCTACACTCTATTTACTGAGCCAAACCAGCCAAGGTAGGAATAAAATTTTAACAGCTATTACAAGCCAATTCTGTAATGTAATACTGTCTATCAAAAGCGAGCATTGAAGATTAAAGAAATATAAACCACAATAGAAATGGATACACCCTATTTTATATTTCTTTAGATTTCCTGAGCATCTTTCTCTCTGACCTTGTTTTCTAAGCCTTCTAACAATTATGTGGGCACAATAATAATTAAAGAATAACCTAAGTTTAAAACACAACTATGCAAATTACTAGGCTTATAAGCTATGGAAGTTTTCTTAATCTTTTTCAGCATGAGTCTCCTTATCTATAAAGTGGAAGATTAATAACTTAACTCACTTGGTTGTTTAAAGGATTATCTGAAAAATACATGAACTATTCCATGCACAAACTAAAACCTTTAAAAAAATGTAGCTACATTTAATTCTCTTTTACTTCTTTCCTACTCTTCACTTCCCACTTCCTCCCTTCTCTCCTCTTCCTCCTTTTTCTTCTCTCATCATGACTTAACAATCTTTCTGCTCTTATTAGTTATTTATTTGTACTATGCAGTAGCTAAAACTATTTCAACTATTTATCTTTAGGCAGTAAATGCTTGTAGATCCATTGTGAGCACAGAATAAATACTCATTAACTGCACGAGCACTCCATAGAGACACAAGGCTGTTCCAAAGGGAAAATTTTTCTTTGCAGGCATAACATGTAACTAAAATGTTACTAGAAAATTAACCATTTTAATATTTGATTAAAATATATTACATAAATTAAAAGTAGTTTCATCAGTAATTATCATCAATTGTCCTTATTAATGAGAAACCCATATACCTAGAGAGACAATGGCATCTCCAGTTTTCATATCTAAATGATATTTTCTGAATTAGACTTCACTGAATTGCAACTTGAACTTAATCAGCAATGATTAAGATCCATGCTTCAGAAAATTGAAGGAAAGCTATGCATATTTTCCTAGATAAATTAAAATAATAAGATCCCTATTAAAAACTCGATTAGTTCTTTGAAAAGTTAATTACAAAACAGTAAGTTGGGCACAAATTCTATTTCTATAGAGTAACTTTTAAACAGTATTTTAGTGGAATTTTTATTTCCACAATTTACACACACATTACCATATACTAGTACTCTGAATGTTTTATGAGACAACATTTATGGGTTCAGCATTATTCCCAGTTATAGTTGCTGTCAAATTTGTGTCATTTCCACAGGTATTTTTCCCTAAATGGCCTAACATTATTTGTGCATTTAACGTTGGTTTATGGGGTGGTAGAAATTAAAAATATATACATCTCACTGTTTTTCATAGTTATGTGCATTCTGTCCTGGTTGCCTTCTCCGGAAGCCAGAGGACAGAAAGGAGAGAGCAAGAGCGAGAAGAGGACTGTGTTCCAGATATGAGAGGAAGGAATATGGCAAAGACATAAAATGAGGAGGTGATGGAAAGTAGTAGAGTAGAGGCCAGCAGTAAGGGTTAAGCAGTATAATAGAAGGCAGTGAGAGGACTGTAGCTCTGAGTCACAATTTCCTGTCATGGTCCTAGGTAAAAGTTAAACAGTTATGCCCCTACTTATAAACATGCATAAAGAATTAAGCTCAGTCCCCACTACACCCTCTAACTATACATTAGAATATTTGGGCAGAGAAAGAACTTACTGAAGAACTTTTCAGAAAAGAAACTTAGAGGATGGGGCAAAAATGAACTATCACTAAAACAAGAAATACAATTTTTTTCAATGTGAGTGATGATAATCATTATAGCTACCTAATTTCAAAGAGCATTTAAGGAAAAAATAGACTCCCATAATAAATATGTTTAGAGATTGTAGGTTAAGCAAAGTCAAGGTTATTGCACCAGAGAACCTCTGAGTTCTGTGGAACATGCTTTTAGGCTTGGCTTCATTATACTAAGAGCATGTTCTTCTCCAATGTAGTGAGATTGTCTGAAGAGTTTGGGTTAATTCTGAAAGCTTGTGTTAGGGGATTAAAAGAGGACTAAAACATGATTTCTGTTCATAGGAAATGGGTATTCTTCTTTAGCAATACTAACACTCACTCTCCACTCAAATTCAAATTACAGGGAATTTGTACGCCTAAGGGAATAGGAAGGAATATGTGGCAGTCTGGGTCCTCCATATCAGCAATGCATGCCTACTGCTTTTGTGCTCCTATTTCTCTTTTGTCTTTCTTTTCTAAATCTTTCATTGATTTTAGAGAGAGTGTAAGGGAGAGGAAAAGAGATAGAAACATTGATGAGAGAGAGAGACATTGATCGACTGCCTCCTGCATATTCCCATTTCCAGGGGTCAAGCCTACAACCTAGGCATGTGTCCTGACCGGGAATTAAATGGGAGACCTCTTAGTTCATGGATCAAAGCTCGGCCACTGAACTACACTGGCTGGGGAGTGCCACTTTTTCAAGTCAAGATAATACTTCTGCAAGTCTTACAAGTCTGAAGTGAGCAAAATCAACTTGCATTTAAAAATCTTCACCACCAGATAAAAGATTAAAAAGTGATTTTAAGACCTCTGCTTCTCTCTCTCCTGCTAAGCTTGCACTAACAGTGATGAGGGAAAACTTTACAGCTGTTAGTCAATGAATGAAAGATCAAGTGATTATGCCCCTTGTGGAAAGTAAACCAGTTCTCTCGTGTGTGATCAGAAATTTCTTGCCAGAAAAACTAGACATCACGATGCTTGATTTTTTTTATTATTATTCTGTGTCTAATAGTTATGAGAACTTTCAGTTTCTCTCTTTGTTTCAAAAATCTACAGAAGCCATGAATAGAAGTTTAAATTTGGGCCTGGTAGGCTGTCAATGAGTTTTAATTGAATAGTTAGTTATGCCCTTTGTAAGCAATCATTTCACTGAAAATGCTGTTATACTTAGAAAATCACAGGAAACATAGTGTGTTTAAATATTTCAATGTATTAACTTTTAAATTTCATACTAAATGTATGCCATGTGACTTTATATTATAACCTTAGATCATCCTGTACTAAAAGGAATATATATTTATTCTCCTTAAAGATATTTCTGCTATACACAGGGTTCTATGACATATGACTGTTGTCAGGAGAAAAATTGACCTGGAGTATACTGAAATTTATGATTTTCTCAGCCATGTTATGAAAGAATTGCATTTTTCACTATGTTTAGGGTAATATGTCTGTCAATAAAATGGAAAATGGAAAAACCTAAATTAGACCATAATTATAAATAACATTTCTGTTTAGGGAGTCGGGTGCTCTTTATTAATGTTGTAACATGATTTTATTAATGAATTGTTTCATTTCTGTTATTAATTATTAAGAAACAGGAGGATGAGAAAAGTATCTCAATATACTTATAATCAAATTGTGTAATGGACTGCCAAGCAGACTTAAAGCACACATCTGGAGTCTAAAGATTATGCTTTAGACAAGTCAATGTAGAATTAGCTAGCAAGCAGAGTGCTTATAAATGGAGAACCCTGAAAAGAAGGGAGATATTCTAAAATCATTGTTCAATTAAAGAAGCAGCAAACATATTTTCCTTCCTGTTTTAAACTTGTTTGAATTACTGAACTTTATTCATGTGGACCCATCCCATTTTCGCTGGGGGCTCTACAATTTGAACTAGTTCAAAACAAACGTTCCATCTTTGTTTTTTGATGGGATGATTCCATATTCATATCCAGAATTCAACAGGGATTTCTATTGCCATTTAATCTCATAACCAGCTTTGGGAAGAAAATAGAAATCTATGTTTATCAGAAGCTTAGATCTCTGTGCCTATCTCTCATGTACATAGAAACTGTTCTCTTGCCATGCGCATCATTTTATTTGTAAAGATGCACCCAGAATCCTGTATCTAACAGACATTTATTAGCCATCTGCCATGTACAGGGAGGGCATGGCACTAGGCACAAAGGATGCACAACTGGATGAGTCAATATCTCTGCTCTGCTCTAACTGGCTTGGCTCAGTGGATAGAGCATATTAGAGAAGGGGCAGTGAAGAGATAGGTTTGGTGAACTTTATAATAGCAAGAATAGCATGAGTGACCCTCCATTGAGGGGCAAGGAGTGATTCACAGAGAGGTTCTTTTGAAATGGGGCTTAAGATAAGAGTGGGACACCACTAGGCTACAACAGTGAAAAAGGCATTAGTAGTAAACGGTGATTGCAGGCTCTCTTTATGCCAGTTTCATTCCATGCACTTTAAATAGATTGCCACATTGAACCCTTCTCAAGCCTTGAGATGGCATAATAATTATTCCAACTTAGAAGTGAGCCAACTGCAGGGAGATTACCCAATGCCACACATTAAGGGACCAAATGTTGCTGTAAAATAAAGTTTTGCAGCTTTAAATCTAGCAGTTTGGTACAAGAGCCTGATTCCAGATGGGGGAAAAATCACTAAGCTGAGGACATAAAGACAGGCCTGCATATACAAGGTCTTTAGTTTGGGAATTATAAGTTCACAAGTAAATACAGCAAATCAATTAGAGGTCGTGGCCCTATTGTGAAGGGTTTTATAATCCAAGTATTTATATTTATTACCATTACTTGGTGTATATTCATGAGGAAAAGCTATAGTAATCATTTTTTTTCTTTTGGTATCAGATGAGATTGCTGAAGGAAATGGTGTGCACAGTGTGACAGGTGGATCTTACAGGGAAGAGAGTAGAGCATGTTGGTTGAAGTCAGTTAAGGGATCTGTGGTAATTGTACAGGGGAGGGTATTGATTAAAACAGTAAACACAAGTCTGGTGTTATGGAATACAACACCTGGCTAATAAAGTGTACCTTATGATCAAACCTCCACATCCAAGTAGAACTTTTGTAATACACAAAGTAAACAGAATAAACATAAAAAATAACATTTAACATGAAAAGACAATTAAGCCTGTCTCAAAAGCACTAGCCTTTTCAGCTCTGGCCAAATGCTCAGATAAGATAGAATATAAATGTGGAAACCATTTAGTTTTCATAATCAAAGGAAGCTATTATCCTCAAAGCAGTAACTTCAGGAAGAAATAAGCATAATATTAAAGAAGACTCCCTTTGAATAACTTACTCCCCAAGTGTGAATATCCTGGATTCTGACTGGTATCAGGTGAAACTCTTCATAAAGCATAAAAGGACAGTGGGGAGTGAATGGCCTCAGGCTGTGAGAACAGAAGCCCAAGTTCAAAGGCAGAAATTTGTATATTTGCAACAATTTTTAAACATTTTTATTTTTGAAACATAACCATTTGTTCTATGTTCCTCTCCGTCCCCTCCCCCCGCCCTTTTTTTTAACCAGCATAGACACAGACTTGGTGACATTTTGCCTATTCTGGCTATTTTCTGCTAGAGAAATGTTATGTCAAGTCTCTAGATCACATTCAGAGAAAAGTGGCAAGGTTGTAAAATATATAGCCATGCACTCACTTAATTAGAGGTTAATTATACAGTTCCCTCAACCACCAGAAAGAAAAATATCCATTGATCCTACCCAAGTGCTAAGTGAGATATTCTTTTAAAGCAGGTAAGACTTCCAGCTGATTAATTTACAGGACACTAAAGAAGCAGCATGTTGCTGAAACCGTTTTGCCTCAGTGGATAGAGCGTCGGCCTGTGGACTGAAAGGTCCCAGGATCGATTCAGGTCAAGGACATCTATCTTGGTTGTGGGCACATCTCCAGTGTGGGGCATGCAGGAGGCAGATGATCCATGTCTCTCTCTCACCGATGTTTCTAGCTCTCTGTCCCTCTCTCTTCCTCTCTAAAAATCAATAGAATATAAAAAAAAAGAAGCAGAATGTTATTCTCAGC
This sequence comes from Lasiurus borealis, assembly GCA_004026805.1. Classification (NCBI taxonomy): domain Eukaryota; kingdom Metazoa; phylum Chordata; class Mammalia; order Chiroptera; family Vespertilionidae; genus Lasiurus; species Lasiurus borealis. The sequence goes on along the minus strand of PVJN01025936.1, from coordinate 13,779 downwards.
AATACTTAGATGAATTTGGGTTAAGTAAAATTACACTCATCACTGTATCCCAGGATCCAGCAGAGTACTTGACACACAGTAGGGACTCATATGGTTCTGTTGCATGAATAAAGGAATTAAGTCACAGTATCTAATCTGTTATGAGAATTGGTTGATTATACTTAAACATATCTAACATGAGTCTTGGCAATACTCTATTTTAATCTCTCATTTGGCTTAGTCAAATGGCTTCTATTTTAATCTCTCATTTGGCTCAGTCTGACATTATCTGCCAAGATGAAATTTTATATGGGAATTTAAAGAAATCAAATGTAAAGCCCCACTTTTGCTATTGAAAGAGGTTAGGGAACTAAATATGAGCTATTCCTTGCCTCACCAGAGCTTAATTCAACCACACACCAGACATAGGTTTCCAGGGGGTGGAGAAGTAATTTGAAAGCTATATTGTAAGTAGATCATCTTATTTTTGTGCTATCTAATATTTTCAGATTTTCTTATTCACAGATCATAGTCTTAATTTCAGAGCCTTCCTTCCACTCTCTCTTATCAGTTTCTTTTAGCTTTATACCTTAGTGAGGACATGAACATATACTTAGTGTTGTTTTTTTTTATTTTGTCTCTATTCATTAAGGTTTTACATATCTGTCCTTATCCCTCCATTGCCCCCCACCCCTCCACTCCTGCCCTCATCCCCTGGTATCTGTGTCCATTGGTTAGACTTATACGTATGCATCCAAGTCCTTTGGTTGATCTCTCCCCCTCCCCAACACTAACCCCTGCCTTCCCTCTGAGGTTTAATGGTCTGATCTATGCTTCTCTGTCTCTGGATCTGTTTTTGTTTATCAGTTTATATTGTTCATTATATTCCTCAAATGAGTGAGATCATGTGATATTTATCTTTCTCTGAGTGACTTATAATGTTCTCCAGATCCATCCATACTGTTGCAAATACTGGAGTCCCTTACTTTTTATAGCAGTGTAGTATTCCATTGTTTAGATGTGCCACTATATTTTTTAATCCACTCAATCTGCTGATGGACACTTAGGCTATTTCCAAATCTTAACTATGGTAAATTATGCTGCTATGAACATAGAGGTGCATATATCCTTTCTTATTGGTGTTTCTAGTTTCTTTGGATATATTCCTAGAAGTGGAATCACTGCATCAAATGGGAATAGTAGTTTTAGTGTTTTGAGGAAATTCCATACTGTTCTCCACAGTAGCTGCTCCAGTCTGCATTCCCACCAGCAGTACATGGGGTTTTCTTTTTCTCCATATCCTCACCAGCACTTGTCTTTGTTAATTTGTTGATGATAGAGATTCTGACAGGTGTGAGATGGTACCTCATTGTCATTTTGATTTGCATCTCTTGAATGATCAGTGTCTTTGAGCATGTTTTCATATGTCTCTTGGCCTTCTGTATGTCCTCTTTCAAAAAGTGTCTGTTTACATCCTTTGCCCATTCTTTTATTTAGATTGTTTATCTTCCTTTGGTTAAATTGTATGAGTTCCCTATAAATGTTGGAGAGTAAACTCTTATTGGAGATACAATTGGGAAATATGTTCTCCTAGGCAGTAGGCTTTCTTGTTCTTTGTTGATGTTTTCTTTTGATGTGCAGAAGCTTTGTATTTTGAGGTAGTCCTATTTGTTTATTTTCTCTTTAGTTTCCATTGCCCTAGGAGCTGTACTGGTGAAGATTTTACTTCAGCATATGTCTGAGATATTGCTGTCTCTAGATTCCTCTAAGATTTTTATGGTTTTTCATCTTACGTTTAAGTCCTTTATCCATTTTGAGTTTATTTTTTGTATGGTTTAAGTTGGTGGTCTAGTTTCATGTATTTTGCATGTGTTTTAAACAAACTTTGAACAAGGTGAGTAAATTTGCAAGTGAGAAATATTGCTATGGTTTCATTCACCACCCATTATGACAAAGAGCTGAGATTTTACCAATTTATCTTCATAGATAATCAATTTTATAGCTTTATTATACTATACTTGACACTATAAAGTGCCCCTTTTTAAAGTGTAGAGTTAGATGAGATTTAGCATATGTATTCATCTATAGACCATATGCTAAGGAATATATCCATTACCTCCTGAAATTTCCTCATTATCTTTTATAATATCCCTTCCTGACAAATCCTGGTCACCAGACAAATACTGATCTGCTTTCACTCTTTTAAAGTAGTTGCTTTTTCTAGAATTTGATATGAATGGGAGCATAAAGTATGCGTTATATTTTTGTACATTTTTATCACTTTATTTTAAGATTCATCTAAGATGTTTTGTGTAGAAAAATCTGTTGCTTTAAATTATTGAGAAGTGGTGCATTGTATGGCTATAGTATCAAGTATACATGCAACACTTAAAAAGGAGGATACCTTCTAAGAAATGTGTAATTAGGTGTTTTAGTTGTTGCATTAACACATATCTAGGTGTGCAGTAAGCTACATGGCATAGTCCATTGCTTTTAGACAATATACCTGTACAGATGTTGTTGTATTGATCTGTGTTGTCAATTCTAACACAGTGGTAAGAATTTGTGTAATATATTGTACTACAATGTTATGGCATCTACAAGTTACAAGGCCACAGTAATTTTTCAGGTCCATTATAAGCTTATAGGACTGCTCTCATATATGTAGTCTATCATTGATTGAAATGTCTATTGTGGGGCACATAGCTATAATCTGTGTATTTTGTTTAAGTTATCCATGGGTATTTCAATTTTTGATGATCCTACATTATAAAGAAGTAATATGCAAATTGACCATCATGCCCACACACAAGATGGCTGCTCTAATGTGGTCAAAGATGGCCGCCCCCATGTGGACACAAGATGGCCACCAAAAGATGGCCTGCAGGGAAAGGCAGTTAGGGGCAACCAGGCTGGCAGGGGAGGGCAACTAGGGGCAATCAGGCCAACAGGGGAGCAGTTAGGCATTGATCAGGCTGGCAGCAGCATGGTTGGGTGTGATCAGGCTGGTAGGCAGAAGTGGTTAGGGGCAATTAGGCAGGCAGGCAGGCAGGCATACAGCCAGGCAAGTGGTTGAGAGCCATCAGTCCTGGATTGTGATAGGAATATCCACTGTCCTCAAGAGGTTCCTGATTAGAGAGGGTGCAGGCTGGGCATAGGGACACAACCCCCGGGCATGAATATCTTTTTTTATTATTATTAATTTTTATACATATCTCCCCCATTGCCCTCCCTCCCTCCCAGGCATATGCCAACCCCCCAGTGTCTATGTTCATTGGTTATGCTTATATGCATGCATACAAGTCCTTTGATTGATCTCTTATCTACCTGACCCAACTTTAATCTTCCTGCTGTAATTGCTCAGTCTGTTTGAAGCTTTACTGTCTCTGTATCTATCTTTTGTTCATCAGTTTATAATGTTCTTTATTATCCACAAATGAGTGAGATCATGTGATGCTTCTCCTTCATTGACTGGCTTATTTCACTAAGCATAAGGCTCTCCAGTTCCAACCAGGTTACTGTAAATGTTAAGAATTCCTTCTTTTTAATGGCAGCATAGAATTCCATCGTGTAGATGTACCACAGTTTTCTGATCCACTCATCTGCTGACAGGCACTAGGCTGTTTCCATATTGTAGCTATTGTAAATTGTGCTGCTATGAACATAGGGGTGCATAAATCCTTTCTGATTGGTGTTTGTAATTTCTTAGGATAAATTCCTAAGAGTGGGATTACAGAATCAAAAGGGAGATCCATTTTTTTATATTTTGAAGAAACACCATACTGTACTCCACAGTAGTTGCACCAGTCTGCATTCCCACCAACAGTGCACAAGGGTTTCTTTTTCTCCGCATCCTCTCCAACACTTGTTGTTTGTTGATTTGTTGATTATTGCCATTCTGACAGGTATAAGATGGTTTCGCATTGCCATTTTGATTTGCACATCTCTGATGATTAATGACTTTCAACATGTTTTCATATGTCTCTTGGCCTTCCATCATCTTTTGAAAAGGTTCTATTTAGGTCCATTGCCCATTTTTTTATTGGATCATTCATCTTCCTTTTATTAAGTTGTATAAATTGGTTGTAGATTTTGGAGATTAAACCTTTATCAGTGATATCATTTGCAAATATGTTCTCCCATACAGTGATCTTTCTTGTTGCTTTGTTGATGGTTTCTTTTGCTGTGCAAAAACTTTTTATTTTGATGTAGTCCCATTTGTTTATTTTTTCTTTAGCTTCCATTGCCTATGGAGCAGTATCAGTGAAGAAGTTCTTTTGGGATATATCTGAAATTGTGCTGCCTGTGCATTCCTCTAGTATTTTTATGGTTTTCCTTCTGATGTTTAAGTCCTATATCCATTTTTAGTTTATTTTCATATTTGGTGTAAGTTGATGGGCCAGTTTCGTTTTTTTGCATGTATCTGTCCAATTCTCCCAACACCATTTATTGAAGAGGCTATCTTGGCTCCATTGAATGTTCATGCCTTCTTTGTCAAATATTAATTGAGCATAGTGGTTTGGGTGGATATCTGGGTTCTGTATTCTATTCCATTGGCCTATATGTCTGCTCTTGTGCCACTACTATCCTGTTTTGAGAACAGTTGCTTTGTAGTATAGCTTGAAATCTGGTATTGAGATCCCACCTACTTTATTCTTCTTTCTCAGAATTGCTGTAGCTATTCATGGTCTTTTTTTGTTCCAGATGAATCTATGAAGAATTCTTTCTAGGTCTATGAAATATGTCATTGGTATTTTAATGGATAGTGTGTTGAATCTGTAGATTGCTTTGGGTAGTATGGACATTTTAATGATGTTGATTCTCCCAATCCATGAGCATGGTATGCTCTTCCATCTGTTAACATCTTCCTCTATCTCTTTTTTCAGTGTCCTGTAGTTTTCTGCATATAGTTCTTTTACCTCTTTAGTTAGGTTTATTCCTAAGTATCTTATTTTTTTTGGTTTGATGGTAAATGGGATTGTTTTTTTATTTTCTCTTTCTGTAATTTCATTATTAGTGTATAGAAATGCCACAGACTTCTTAGCATTAATTTTGTATCCTGCTACATTGCCGAATTCATTATTTAAATCAATTAGTTTTGGAATGGAGTCCTTTGGGTTTTTTATGTACAATATCATGTCATCTGCAAATAAGGACAGCTTTACTTCTTCTTTTCCAAGTTGGATGCTATGTATTTCTTCTTCTTGTCTAATTGCAATGGCTAATACTTCCAGTACTAAGTCGAATAGGAGAGGTGAGAGTGGGCATCCCTGTCTTGTTCCTGTTCTTAGGGGAAATGGTTTTAGTTTTTGCCCATTGAGTATGATGTTAGCTGTGGGTTTATCATATATGGCTTTTATGATGTTGCGGTATGCTCCTTGTATTCCCACTTTGCTGAGAGTTTTTATCAAGAAAGGGTATTGGATTTTGTCAAATGCTTTTTCTGCATCAATTGATATGACTATTTGATTTTTATCTGTCAATTTGTTTATGTGATGTATCACATTTATTGATTTGCGGATATTATACCATCCCTGCATTCCTGGGATGAATCCTGCTTGGTCATGGTGTATGATCTTTCTGATGTGCTCCTGGACCCGATTTGGTAGAATTTTGCTGAGGATTTTGGCATCTATTTTCATGAGAGATATTGGCCTATAATTCTTTTTCATTGTGTTGTCTTTATCTGGTTTTGGTATTAGGGTGATGCTGGCTTCATAGAAGGTGTTTGGAAGTGTTCCTTGTTCTTGAATGTTTTTGAATAGTCTGAGGAGGATAAGGTTTTAATTCTTCCTTGAATATTTGGTAAAACTCTCCTGTGTAGCCATCTGGTCCCGGGCTTTTATTTGCTGGAAGCTTTTTGATGACTGCTTCAATTTCTTGCATAGTTATTGGACTATTGAGATGTTTGGCTTCCTCCTCATTGAGTTTTGGAAGGTCATATTTTTCTAGGAAAATGTCCATTTCTTGCAGGTTGTCCAATTTGATGGAATAGAGTTGTTCATAGTATTTTTTAACAATCCTTTGTATTTCGTTGGGGTTTGTTGTTATTTCTCCTCTTTCATTTCTGATTTTATTTATTTGGGTCTTCTCTCTTTGCTTCTTGGTGAGCCTGGCTAGAGGTCCATCAATCTTGTTTATCCTTTCAAAGAACCAGCTCTTTGTTTTGTTGATCTTTTGAATTGTTCCTTTGGTCTCCAAGTTTTTTATCTCCTCTCTGATCTTCACTATTTCCTTCCTTCTGAGTACACTGGGCTTTTCTTGTTGCTTTCATTCTAGCTCTTTGAGTTGTAGTTTTAGGTAGTTTATTACCATTGTTTCCTGTTTTTTGCAGTAGGCTTCTAGAGCTATGAACTTTCTTCTCAAGACTGCTTTCACTGTGTCCTGTAAATTTTTTATTGTTGTATTGTCATTGTCATTTGTTGCCATGATACTTTTTATTTCTTCCTTGATCTCTCTGGTTACCCAGTCATTGTTTAATAGCATGCTGTTTAGTCTCCATGTGTTTGATTTCTTTCTATTGTTTTTATTATAGTTGATTTCCAGTTTTATGCCACTGTGGTCTGAGAAAATGCTTGATATGATTTCTACCTTCTTGAATTTGAAGAGAATTTTCTTATGACACAACATATGATCTATCTTTGAAAATTACCCAGGTGCACTGGAGAAGAATGTATATTCTGTGGCTTTGGGGTGAAATGTTCTGAAGATGTCAATTAATTCCATCTGGACTAGTGTGTCATTTAGGATTGATGTTTCTTTACTGATTTTTTTGTTTAGAGGATTTGTCCAATGGTGACAATGGGGTATTAAAGTCTCCTACTATGATTGCATTGCTGTCAATCACTCCCTTAATGTCCTCCAAGAGTTTTTTTTTTTAATGTATTTAGGCAGTCCTATATTGGGTGCATACATGTTTACCAGAGTTATTTCTTCTTGTTGGATTGCTCCCTTTAGTATTATGAAGTGACCTTTTTTATCTCTTATATGTCCTTCACTTTCACATCTAATTTGTCAGATATAAGTATTGCAACCCCAGCTTTTTTTTCATTTCCATTTGCCGGAAATACCATGTTCCATCCCTTCACCCTCAATCTGTGTTCATCTCTTTTACTGAAGTGGGTTTCTTGCAGACAGCAGATATATGGATCATGTTTTCTTATCCAATCGGTTACTCTATGTCTTTTGATTGGAGCATTTAATCCGTTTACATTTAAAGTTATTATTGATAAGTACTTATCTGTTGCCATTTTTAGTCCTTACCCCCGAGTTCCTTCTTTGCTTCCTCTTTATTTTTATTACAGCAGACCCATTAACATTTCTTGCATTGCTGGTTTGGTGGTAATATATTCCCTTAGTCCTTTTTTGTCTGTGAAGCTTTTGATTTCACCTTCAATTTTGATTGAGAGTCTTACAGGGTACAGTATTCTTGGATTCAGAGCCTTCCTTTGCATGACTTTGTATATTTCATTCCATTCCCTTCTGGCCTGATGAGTTTGTTGAGAAGTCAGTAGCTAGTCTTATGGGGGTTCTTTTGTAGGTAACTTTCGGTTTCTCTCTGGCTGCTTTTAAGATTCTTACTTTGTCATTGGTGTTTGGCAATTTAATTATAATGTGCCTTGGTGTCAGTTTGTTGGGGTTCATTTTGATTGGGACTCTGTGAGCTTCTTGGATTTGTGTGGGTTTTTTCTTTCCTATATTGGGCAAATTTTCTGACATTATTTCTTCAAACACGTTCTCTAATCCTTGTTTAGTTTCCACTCTTTCTGGAACCCCAATTATGCGGATGTGTTTTGTTTCATGTTATCCCAAAGTTCCCTTAGGCTCTCCTCTTGCTTTCTAACTTTTTTTTTTCTTGAAGCTGCTATACTTGGGTATTTTTTCCTACCGTGTCTTCTAGCTCACTGATGTGGTCCTCTGCTTCTTCTAGTCTACTTTTGATGCTTTCTATTGAGTTCTTTATAGCAGTGATGTCATTTTTCATTACTTCTTTTTTATTCTGCACCTCCTCTAGGTTCTTCTGCATTTCTTCTTGCTGCTTCTTCATCTCTTCTTGGCTCTTCTTCATTTCCTCTTGGCTCTTAGTCAGATTGTTGATTTTGTCTTCCATTCTTTTCATCCACCTTATGATCATTTCTCTGAACTCTTTCTCTGGCAGGCTTATTTCTGCTTCTATTTCGTTTACTTCCTTTTCTGGTGAAACCTGCCTTTCTGTCTTATGTGGGCTGTTTCTTTTTCTGCCCCTGGTCTTTCTTCTCTGGGTGTCTGGTTATGTAGTTCTCTCTCCTACGTTGATTGAAAGGCACAAACTACAACAGGACCAGGTACTGCACACAAGGCAATGAGTAGAAATGTATTCAGGATGTTAATAATCACAAATAAGGGGACCACCAATGAAAGATAAATAGGGGTAAATAGAGGAAGGAGAAGAGGAAAATGAGGAGAAAAGAAAAGAAAGAAATGCCAAAATCAAATTGGGAGAGCGAGAAAAAAAATTAATAAATGAACAAAAAAATAAAATAAAATAAGAAAATAAAAAAGAGAAGAAGGAAAAGAAAAGAGGATGAGAAAAAAGTCAGAGAGAAAAGAAAGCATATAAGAGAGAAAGGGGGAACAAAATATAGATGTCAGGAGACAACTCCAATAGAACAGTCACTAATCCCAATAAAGGCCAACAACCAGTACCTAAAGATTAAAACAAACTGCAAATAGCAACTGGTATCAAGGGAGGTGAGGGAAAAGAGAGGTAAAAAACAAAGCTAGCAAAAAGCAAAATAAAACAAGTTGAATAAAACAATCTCACAAAAATTTCAAAAAATCGATATAATCATTTTTCAGGCAAATAGCAACAAAAGGACATAGTGAAAATACAACTTTTTGGCTAATGAAGACAGGGAGAGAGAGGTTTGTGTGGACTTGTAGTATGGGATTTGAAATTAGATATATAAATGGGGTGAAATTTTAACCAGGTAAAGAGAAAGAATAGGGAGAATCTAAAGTTGGAAAAGGGAAAGAGAAACAAGACAACAAAATGGGAAAAGTTAGGAGGAAAGTGTTGGCATAAAGGTAGAGTTCAGTTGGAGTAAAATTATGCTAAAGAAAGATGAAAATAGAATGTAGAACTCTAATCCTGAAATAAAATAAAGAGAAAACAAAATGACATTTTTTTTCCAAAAAGGTAAAGTACTAGTAGTAATTAATAATACTAGTTTAAAACAAAATGTAATAATTAAAAAGGTAAAATCAATTGAGATGGAAAGAAAAAAATAGTCTTTTAATTAAAATATGTAAAAATGAAAAATAAAATAAAATAAATTTTAAAAAAATAAAAAAGGAAAACTAAAAAGAAAATAAAGTAGAATGGTCCTTCACTTCCAACTATTATTCTGCTCGGCACTCCTGTTTCCCAGTAGGGAAGGCATTGCAGTTCCCTGTGTTCCCCTCTTGTTCTTTTAATCTCTTTATTCTTTTGTGGTTATCCGAGAGTCAATTCTCTGGATGGCAGTATTTCGGAATTGATCTCTGAGACAAAGCACAGGACCTGTCTAGGCTGTGCTCAGATCCTGCTACTCTGTGGTTCTCAAAGCCGGTTTGTAGGGATTTTGCAGCTAGGACACTGTAATAACTCCCAGGCTGTGCCTCTGCCCCAAAAAAAAAAAAAAAAAAAAACGAGTCGTTTTCCATAGCTCCCCTCTGTCAACAGCTCGGAGAATTTGCCTCCACACTTAGAGATCATGCCCTGACCACCTCTGCGAACCTCTCCAGAGGCAGCTTTCCCACAGCCCAGTTCCCACAGTTTGTGTGTCTCTGTTGTGCGGGGGTAGGAGACCTCACCGTGCCCCAGGTGAAATCTGACCCTTCTTCGTGCTGCATGGATCTCCGAATCCGCCGCCTGCACATCCTCACCGCCTGGAAAGCAGTGCTCTAGGTCCCAGGCTGCTCGGTGGGTGCTTCCTTCAGCCGCAGCTTTCAGACCTCTGCAGACATCCACCTCCCTCTTATCCCAGGCAAAATCTGACCTTTCCATGTGCTCTGTGGTTCTCTGATTCCGCCACGTGTCTGCACCTATTGGAGAGCGGAGTTCTGGTGCCCCCGGGTCCCCAGCTGCTCGATGGGTGCCCCAGCCGCCGGCTTCAGACCGCCGCAGACATCCACCTCCCTCTGCAAGATGGCGTGGTCTCCGGGTTCATGCTGGTGGCTCCAGACGACAAAAACCTAGTGGCAGTGGGACTGCCTGGCCAGGAGAGCCCCGTCCAGCAGTCCCCCACCTTCTCCTGAAGGATAACTGACTCTTAACTTGCCAACAAACACTCCCAGTGTGACTCTCAGCTGCTCTCTCTCCCTCTGCCCAGCGACGAAGCTCCAGACGCCTCTGTCTACTCCACCGCGATTTTCTCTCCTCCATGCATGAATATCTTGCACTGTGAACCTCTAGTTTAATTATATTTTTTTTTGCCATTTAAATCCTGATTGTTCATTGCTAGCATATAGATATAAAGTTGATTTTTGTATATTGATCTTGTATTCTCAAATGTTTCCAAACTCACTTATTAGATCTAAGTGTCTGGTAGATTCTTTGGGACTTTTACATAGATGACCATATTGTCTGAATATAAATATGCTTTTATGTCTTTATTTTCAATCTGTGTATTTTTCTTTTACTTGTTTATTGTTAGTATTTCTTTTTAAGCGTGCTACTGTTTAAAGTTTTTTTCATGGATTCTCTTTATGATATTGAGGGAGTATTTTTCTGTTTATATTTTGCTAAGCATTTTTATCATGAATGGATATATTTTTATTACATATGCTCTTAATGTATTCTTTGTAACAGTTGTCCTAAACCCTATTATACCTGATGCATTTTATTTTTAAACACATATTCTGTTGTTCCCTTTCACTATCTGGAAATGGAATATAAGTTTACATACATGATTAGGAAATCATAGTGATAATGGAAAGGAGACAGAAAGGGTGAGTAATTCAGAGTGAAATAAATTTATATTATTAATGTCTGGCTATTCTATATAATAAAGATGTAATATGCAAATGATCATTACGCCTTGATGGATAATGACTGAATGTATAGTGACCGAATTACAGATCAGCAGGGGTGTGGGGGACCAAGCTACAGGTGGGCAGCAGAGAGCTACAGGAGAGTGCAAGGCAGCAAGCTTTGAGGGAAGGGTGGGGCAGCGAGCAGAGAGCTACTGGAAGGTGGCAGTGAGCTACTGACACACATATTCATGCACAGAGCTACTAGTACCATTATAAATCCCTAATAAAATAATCAGTTGTTTCCAGTTACAATACAATGTCTCTAATGGGTCAGCTACTAATACAGATGTATGAGATTGCAATTCAAAAGCCATGAGCAATATTTCCATGTAGGTAATATAATTATACCTAGCATAGAACTATAGGTTAAAATAATTTTTCTAAGTTTAATCTTCCTCAATTTAGGCACACATCACTTTTTGGAAAGTCAGTATACACTCATAGGGTGAAAAACGCTCTTTGCTTTCAGGCCACAAAACATTCCATGTTACTCATGTAACAATATATTTTGATGCCAAGCCAGATACACAAAGCCGTATAGGATAGGCAGTGTTCTTTGTCGTTCAAGACTGTCCTTCACATTGCAATACTTACCTGATTCTCTGGACTAAAATTTTCATTTTGCCTACATCATTCTGATAACCAAGACATACTGCCCTTCAGGTTTTCAAATCCTTTCTAGGAGGACGAACTGTTTCTGTAGATAATCACTGGCATAATGTTAAGAAAAAAATTACAGTTGAACCTATAGTACTCAATTAGCCCATTTCAATAGTTTCTTCAAAGCTCAAAATTAACAAATATTATTTGTAGAAGAGTATTTCTAGATATAATAGAGTTTGTTATATATTGTCATCTACTATGTTTAGATAATTATTTTAAAAACTTATGTATTAGTCTCATGAATATGTCAATTATCCTTTTTAGGGATCCTAATAAATTTTTAATAATTTAAAGAAAAGTATGTGTTTTGATATTTAATGTTAAAACAGCTGTCTCATGTGAAGTAATACAAAATTGCCCCAGTACTAGTTGTTTTTGTTTGATAGGAAGAAGTAGATTTTTAAAATAGCAAAGGAGTACTTAGTTCCTTCCCTATAATTAATAGGCTATAATATTGTAAATGCACATTTTTTAAATATAATTTAAAATTCAAGCTTTTGTTAAATGTGATGAGTTTGCATAGTCTCTTCAGAAACTACATTTGAAAACATGATTTGTATCTATTCAGAAGTCTGGACCGACATGCAAACTCAGAATGACCAGTCTCTATTATATAACTTTTCCCATAAGGACAATGTGACCTCATTTTGCTCTCTTCTGGACATTTCTTTTTATTTCTAGGTTGAAAAAATAATTAAGTTTTTAATAGTGAATCATTTAGGGATTTGATCATAGATTTTAACAAAATTAACATTTAAATATTAAAAAAATCACACATAATTAGAGAATTATACAATATCCTAACATAAAATTCATTATTATTTTTTAAATAAAATATGAGGATTCTTGCAACATATAGAGGCATTAAGTAAGTTTGAGAGATCTTACAATTGACCTTAAAATATGACAATAACTTTTTTATTGTCTTAAGTTTTACATATATTTCCTTTTCTCCCAGTTGACCTGCTCTCTTCCCAACCATCGCCACCCCATGCAAGCCCCTACCTCACCAGTGTCTGTGCCCATTGGTTTTGCTAATAAATATGTCCCAAATACATAAAACTTCCAAGTGCTAAATTTTTCAGGGAGGTTTACATTGTAGGGAAAAAAATAATAACTTACTATATGTGTATAAACTTTTCAAAGTGAAATTCTAAGGGAAACCTAATAGACTGCAAATATAATAGAATATGCTGGGAAAATTCAATTAAAAACACTGTGGTTGTCAAGTATGCAAATATGCCCATCTGTTGAACAAACCCTTGGGATAACATGGAATTGATGAAGAAAAGTGAATTATTTTTCAAACAATCCTGTCAGAAGTCATGCATTTTAAGCCTAACTGAAGAATGGAACACCTTTAAAAGATTCTTAACTTTCCTTTTTCTGTTCCAGGTAGGTAGTTACTGGAGTCACTGTGATTGAGAGCAAATATAGACCATGATAATCTGGAAGGCACTAGAATAATATTACAGGTATAACCAGTCTACTAACATGAGATGTCCCTACTTATCAATTAAGATACCTTATTCTAAGATATTATTTATATTGAACTAGAAGCCTAGTGCATGAAATTCGTGCATGGGGGGGGCTGCCCTTCAACCCAGCTTGCTCTCTCTCCAATCTGGGACTCCTTGAGGGATGTCTGATTGCCTGTTTAGTCCTGTCATCCCTCTCACAATCCAGGACTGACGGTTCCTATCTGCTCACCTGCCTGCCTTCCTGATTGCCTCTAACTGTTTCTGTCTGCCAGCTTGATCACCCCCTAACCACACCCTTGCCAGTCTGATTGATACCTAACTGCTCCCCTACCAGCCTTTTTGCCCCTAACTGTCCTCTCTTTTGGGCCTGGTCACCCCTACTGCCATCCCCTGCAGGCCTGTTCCCTCCCAACTGCCCTCTCCTGCTGGCCTGATTGCCCACAACTGCTCTCCCCTTCTGGCCATCTTGTGGTGGCCATCTTGTGTTCACATGGGGCAAGGATCTTTTGACCACATGGGGGCAGTCATCTTGTGTGTTGGAGTGATGGTCAAACTGCATATTACTCTTTTATTAGATAGGATAGAGGCCTTGGTGCATGAG
>PVJN01025935.1:0-29537 GCA_004026805.1 Lasiurus borealis | reverse complement strand
CATCGATGAGAGAGAGACATCGATCAGCCGCCTCCTGCACGCTCCACTGTGGAGACGTGCCCGCAAGCAAGGCACATGCCCCCAACCGGAATCGAACCCCGGACCCTTCAGTCCACAAGCTGACGCTCTATCCACTGAGCCAAACCGGTCCCGGCTTGCTGCTGCCTCCGCTCGAGGGCTATGCGCAGGGCTAAGTACTCGGAGAGATGGTCCACGGTGGTGGCGTTCCCAGTTCTCTTCACATACCCAGGCTTCGCCGCCTCGCACGCTGAGCCCTGTAGAAGCAAGCCCAGCATAGCATAGTGTTTTTGAGATTCATCCATGCTGCTGCATGTACTTAATTTTTTAAATCTTTGTTGCTGAGGAGTATTTCAGTTCGTTTATCCATTCTCCTGTTAGGGACATCCGGGCTGTTTCCAGTGGATTCTGATGAAATCTGCATTTTTAAAGCATCCCCGTTGGCTGCTTTGGGAAGAATAAAGTAGACGAGAGGAAGAGTAGACTCAGGGCCAGTTGGAGTTACTGCCGTCTGGGTATACGTACATGGATAGCGGTGCTTGGCTGAGGCGGGCAGGCGTTGGGGGGAGAGAAGCACACAGTTTGGAGCAATAATGTAAGAGTAGTGGCAACGGGATTTGATTGGCAGTTAGATGGTGACATGTGAATACAAGACAGACATGAACTAATGTGTAGGTTGCTAGTCTGAGCAACAGAAAGAGGATGATAATTCCATTTACCAAGATAAGCAAGACTCTGGGGGAAGCAAGTTTGGGGTAGGTGGGGGTCAAGAGTTCTATTTGGGATGTGTTGGTAGGTTTCTTAGTAGTCAACTGTTTTGACGATAAAATGAGATTATTTAGCAGTTTGGTCTAGTATCTAGAACATTCTAAATCCTCAAGACATGGTAGCTATTACTAGAGTTAAAAGCAGTGCCAAAGGCCGAAACCGGTTTGGGCCTGCGGACTGAAAGGTCCCAGGTTCGATTCCGGTCTGGGGCACGTACCTTGGTTGTGGGCGCATCCCCAGTGGGAGGTGTGCAGGAAGCAGCTGATCGATGTTTCTCTCTCATTGATATTTCTAACTCTCTGTCCCTCTCCCTTCCTCTCTGTGAAAAATCAATAAAATATATTTTAAAAAAAGCAGTACCAAATCATAATTATTGAGCTTACAAAAGAGACTAGCCAAGTTAAAGAAAAATGGGGGGAAAAAAATGAGCAAAGAGGAATAGTAAGAAATAGGATCTACTAGGTAAGGAAGAAATAAATCGATAGAAGGCTTTGAATTTCAGATAGAAAAATTTGAACCAAATCCACTTGAGGAAAAAGTGTCTTTGCACTTTAAGAAGGAGGAGATATTTAGAGTGCCACTGAGGAGTTCTAGGTTTTGGCTCTTGCTCCTTTGCCAGCTGGGTGAACTCAGGCAAGCCACACCCCTTCTCCAGGCATTGAATTACTTGTCCTATGGGCTTAAGGGGGAGGAGAGAATAAGATGATGCAGGCTAAAATTTCCTTGGAAAGTATCAAACCCAAATTTGCACCGTCCTTAGTTTTTTTTTCTTTTCTTTTTCTGAGTGATGTGTTCTACAGTGGGTGCTAGAAGGAGGGCTGGGCATGGCAGGGCATTGCAAGTGGGGAGGAAGCTGTGCCTTTTAAGGGACTATAGGGTCTAATCTGGGTCCCTGTGAGAACGGAGAAGGCATATATCTGGGGGACACTCTGAAAGAAGAATCAGGATGAGGGTGCTGAATGCAGATGAATTGAGCCTCTCAGGAGCTGGGAGAACAGTGATGCCAATAAAGAGAACAAGGTGGCTGCAAAGGAGGTGTTGGAGTGGAGGGCAAGTCTTAATGTAAAACGTACTGGGCAGACGTGCCAGAGGCAGGCCGTGGGGAATGTGGACTGGAGGTTCTGTTTTTCAGGTTGGACTGGTTATGTGGAGTTGGGAGTCATCAGCCCAGATAGTGACTGATACCGTGAGATAGTGAGCTGCCCGGGGAAGCAGCATATATGGTGTTTATTTTGCTCCTCCAGGTTGACGTGGTGCCAGAACAACAGGCTGAAGAGTGAAAAATCCTGTCGGTCAGCTGGCTGGCTGGGCTGCTCAGTGCCAGCCAAATAGTTTGACAAATCTTTCCAGTGTGTCAGACGGAGCTGACTGCTTTGGCAAGTTCACCGATAAAGTCTTGAGATTAGATGTGTGTGTGTGTGTGTGTGTGTGTGTGTGTGTGTTTAGAGAGATTCCAGGAATTCTTTCTTTATTGTTGTTGATAATTCTCACCCAAGGACATTTTTTCCCATTGACTTTTAGAGAGAGGGGAAGGAAGGGCAGGCGAAAGAGAGAAACTCGATGTGAGAGGCACATCCATGGGTTGCCTTCCACTTGTACCCCAACCAGAGCTGGGGATTGAACCTGCAACCCAGGTACATGCCCTTGACTGGGATTCGAACCCGCAACCCTGGGGTGCAAGAGCAGATTCTCTAACCAATGAGAGACACTGCCATCGCCCAGGACTTATCTTGGGTTTAGAGTGTGGGGTCACTGGTGCCTCGGCCCTGCTGTCTCTCAGGACCTCCTCAGACCCTTTCAGGGGTGGCGCATGTGTGGGTTTGATCCGAGATCTAATGAAGGGTCTGGCCCCCCTAGGGCATTTAGTAGCACTGGAGTCATTCTAGCATCTTCTGAGATAATGCCTGAGGGTCCTGGGTCATTGACTCAGTCTGACCTGATTATGCTATACAGTGGTACCTCGAGATACGAGTGCCCTAACATATGAGATTTTTGAGATACGAGCCGTCGAGCGAGCGATTTTTGCTTTGAAATACGAGCAACAGTTGAGATAGGGGTAATCTCGTGGATCAGGCGGCTGCACACGACCCACCAGTTTACTGAGACTCGAGTATCTCATAGTTTCCCATGCCTCAAGGTTACAGAATGAATTAAACTTGTATCTCGAGGTACCACTGTATAATAAAAGGCTAATATGCAATTTGACAGGATGGTGGAATGACCAGTCGCTATGATGCACAGTGAGCACCAGGGGGCCGATGCTCAACACAGGAGCAGCCTCCCAGTGGTCAGTGCACTCCCACAGGAGGAGCGCGGCTCAGCTAGAAGCCGGGCTCATGGCTGGTGAGTGCAGCGGTGGTGGCGGGAGCCTCTGCTGTGGTGACAGGAGAGGATGTCCGACTGCTGGCGCAGGCCTGCTCCCCTGAGGACTCTCAGACTCATAAGCGTACAGGCCCGGCTATAAGTGATCCCCCTCTTCTGAGTGCACCAATTTTGTGCACTGGGCCTCTAGTTTAGCATAAAGAGGACAGCTCCTTATTCACCTACAGCCTAGGCCCTGGGACTTTGTCCAGGCAGGGCTGTTCACGAGGTGTTCTGTTGCTTTGAGGCTGGACTAATCTTAGCCTGGGGAAGCTCTCAAGTGGGGTGTTTTACCTCGTTTGTTATTTCTTCCACTCCATCCTCTTTCTGTATCCCTGACCACTCTGTTCAGTTATTTCTGTTTCCTGTGGCTTTCCAGACCCACATGGCACTCGTAATTAAGGTGTTCAGAGATCAATCTGCTACTGAATTAGAAAAGGGTGATCTTTTCTTCCCGTCCAGTCTGTTTTCACTTTCAGTACCACGCATATCTGATCTCCTGAGGTCAGACCTCCTCCCTCACTCCCACTTCCTTCTTTCCACCTGTGCCAGAAATCCCCGGATTTCTAAAACCCCAGTTTCAAATCATAGTTTGATGGTGTCTGCTGGCCTTCCACGTGCAGCTGGGTGACCTGGAAGGATTGTCACCCAGTGGAGAAAGAAAGGGAGTTTATGTCCTGGGAAGGATGACTTGGCCCTTTCAATAGAAGGATGTGGAAGGATAATGTGGGGAGAGGGGAGCGGTACTAATACTCACATCCACCAGACCTTTTTCTGCCCCTTCACATCTTTGCTCCTCACGGTGTCTCCTCACATGGGAACTCGCTAGAAAGGCAGAACCTCAGGCCCCGCCCTGAACCGGCTGAACCTGAGCCTGCATTTCCACAAGATGTCCTAGGGCATTCCTGAGCGGGTTCAAGTTCGAGAAGCAGGGCTGCACATCACAAGAGCCTTACTCACGCTGCTTCCAAAGCAATTCACTTACTTGCAAAGAGAAAAATTTGTTGCGATCACAACTGCATAGGACAGACTGCAGGTGGTGGTGTGCTTTTAACACAGGATTAAAATATTTTTATCTAAGTAATATATGCACTCCTCGCTCAGAGGGAAATTCAGGCAGCTCACTCACGGTGGTAGCACGTAAAAATGTAAACCCTCTTTCCCCAGTCCTCCCCATCCCAGTCTCACTCCTCACCCCCTTGTAGTCATTCCCAGAAATTATTAGTCTCCTCTCCTTCATCCTGAGCTGTAGCGTATATTTTATTCTGCAGTTCAAGGAGGGGGACTGGATTCACAGTAGTAATTCACTGTACAGAAATCCACATCAGAGTTCAACTGAGCTCACGTGAATTTGCGAACACGCCAGAAAGTTGGGTGTCAGCAAGTCACAGGTGTTGAGGGCGGGAGCCCAAAGGGAACACCAGCCACGCGGCCTTATTCTTAGCCAGCTTTAATTGTTTCAAACTCCCCGCTAATCGTAAAAACAGGGCCACCTACTTTACGACTCCCTTATTCCTCGTATTTGCTATTTCTCTCTGGGCCAGGCAAATTTTGACAGTGGAGGTATGGGCCACCTAGACGCTGGAACTTAGTTTTTTTTTTTTTTAGATCAGAAAAGGACAGGCAGGTCCTCCAAGAGCTGGTCTTTTGTACTTTTCTTTTTCAAATTGATTAATTAAGCTCTTCAATTTGTGAGGAGAAATTAATCCTCAATTTTGGGATGCACTTTGGGACCACTTTGCAGAAGATCCGTATTTGACGTGCTGATTCCGTTGCTTGCAATGCTTGCCTTTTTATTATTTTTTTTAAATTGAATTTTTACAGAGGGAAAGGGAAAGGGATCGAGAGTTAGAAACATCAGTGAGAGAGAAACATCGATCAGCTGTCTCCTGGATGCCCCCTACTGGGGATGAGCCCCCCACCAAGGTACATGCCCTTGACCAGAATCGAACCTGGGACCCTTCAGTCCGGCAGGCTGTCACTCTATCCACTGAGCCAAAAACGGTTAGGGCAATTCTTGCCTTTTTATTTTTATTTATTTAAAAAAATATACTTTTATTGATTTCAGAAAGGAAGGGAGAGAGAGTTAGAAGTATCAATGGTGAGAAAGAATCATTGATCGGCTGCCTCTTGCACATCCCCATCTGGGGATTGAATCTGCAACCCTGGCATGTGCCCTGACTGAGAACTGAACCATGACCTCCTGGTTCATAGGTCAATGCTCAACCATTGAGCCATGCCCAGCCGGGCAGTCCTTGCCTTTTTAAAAGACAGTTTTCACCAAGGTAAAATTTCTCTGCCATAAAATTCTCCGATTTTAAGTGTCCAGTTCAGTGGTTTTTAGGAAATTGACTGAGTTGTATAATTATCATAACCCAGCTTTAGAAAGTTTATGTCACCCCCAAAATATCTTTGCGTTCATTCGTGGTCAACCCCATTTGTGGCCGAGCCCCAGTCTGCTAATCTACTTTCTATCTCTATAAATTGACCTCTTTCTGGACATTCATATGAAGGTGGTCTTTTGTGACTGGCTTCTTACACTTAGCCTCATGTTCTTTGCCATTCAGCCACATTGTAGCATGTATTAGCATTTCATTCTTTTTTTATTGCCAAGTGACACTCCAATGGGTGGATGTGCCACATTTTGTGTCTGCGTTCACCCATTGATGGACAGTCAGTTTCTTTCCACCAACATTCTGCTCCAGGTTGGACACGATATATATTTGACAACTAAAATAAAAAAAAATTTTAAATGTTAAGCATAACTTGACCACATGACCCGGCAAACCCACTCCTGCTTTCTAACCCAAGAGAGATGAAAACGTGCGTCCACACGGTGATTACACACGGATGTGCCCAGCAATGTCACTCATCAGCGTGAGGCTGTTTCTCCCTGTTGTTTTGGCCCTCGACTTTCGAGCATTCTGTCATTGTGCGGCCTGGATCAGAGAGATAATAAGATGGAGCGAGGGTCCTACACAACCGCAGGCCCAATTACCCGCCTGCACTCCGTTCTCCTGCAGGGTGCACTGACTGAGCTCAGCCAGTCTCTTAGATCCTCAGAATCTCAGGGCTTCTGGCTAATGGGAATAATTAATACCTTCCTCACACACATACTCAAAGCACACTTCTCATTTTAGGTGCTTGCTCCATGTTGAACTCCCAGTTCTACTCCATAAATTTCCCGTCGGTGTATTCTCGCTGTGGCACATCCCTGTCACCGACGTCAGCATCCCAGTAAATAAATGACTTCCCAGGATGTTAAGCATGACAGAATCTCATTAGACGGCTTGGCTGGCTTTTCTTTTGTTCTGGATGTTACCCAAATACCTTCACACCCATCTTACTCATTCACACCGAGTGAACTGCGGGCGCCCTGCTCCCCTATCTGTCATCTGGGTCACGATCACTTGTTTATCCAGTTCAGCCGCCATCCCTCCTGGCATCTGCCTCCTCGGACACAGTCTGTTGGACACAGTCTGTTGCGTTCTCTTGACCCCTTCTCCCCCCCAAGCCTGGATCTTGTGGCGGCGGCATAAACATGTTAATCCCGGCCCCCTCGAAAGGAGTGCAGGATGGGGTGGCTTTTTCTTGTGCGGTTCTGCCCCGTCTACAGGGACTTGCTCCGGGGGTGAGTGGAGTCATCCGGGCAGCCTTCCCCTCCCTGAGCCCGGGTTGCTAGCTGCTGCGGTAATTGCCTTGGCAGCGTGCTCCCTGAAAGGCTGTCCTTCAGCTGGTCCTCGGGTAAAGCGGCAAGGCCGTTCCCCTGGGGAGTTCCTCGAGACAGCAGCTGCCTTGCCTCATTAAGGAGAGACGTGGGGAAGGTGTTTTTTTGAAGGGAGACCTCTTATCTCAAAGAACAGTGGCTGGGCCTGAGCATACGGCCACCGGGAGATAGGAAGGCCGAGGAGAGGCCCAGGGCAGGGTGGCAGCAGTTTGGAACATCTGGCGGGAAAGGCTTGGCTGGCCGTTAGAGGATAATGTTTGAGCGCTTTTTCTAAAGGACCGAGTGTGTCTGTCCTCTGGAGTACATTGGGCCATAAGTCCCACATGCATTAAACGTGGTATGCACTGGCGTTTCAAAGTGTTGCGTGAGATAGGTACGATTGTAGGAAGTGCTTTTCATATCCTCCCCCCCAAAACCTTCTAAAACAAGCGAGCAAAGCCCCAGGGACTTTCAGCTCCTATCTCAATGGGGAATGTCTTGAACCACTTAGAACCACTTAGGAACTGTTGGGACTGTTTTGTATCTAAGTTATTGGGGTCTGTAGGGAAGACGTGGGTTGGGGGCGTGGATTCCTTTTAAACTCTGGTGCAGCGGTGTCCAGTAGGAACAGAAGATAAGCCACATGGAACTTCACAGTTTCAAGTAGCCAGATATATATTCGTTTTCCGGGGCCACTGTAACGAATGATCGCCGACAGGGTGGATGAAGCAACAGAAAGCTCCTTAATTCACAGGTTTGGAGGCCAGCGGTCTGAAGTCAAGGTGTCAGCAGGGCCCGCCCCCCTGAGGGCTCTGGGGAGAATCCTTCCTTAGGTTTTCGTAGTATCTGGTGGCTCCTGGCCATCCTTGCTGTTCCTCGTCCATGTAGCACTCCAGTCTCCGCCTCTGCTTCACATGGCTGCCTTCCATGAGTGTCTGTGACTCGAGGTGTCCAGATCTCTCTCTCCTTTCTCTTCGAAAAACATCCGTTATTGGTTTTAGGGCCCAGGATAATGTCATCTCAAGAACCCTAAGTAGCCGAGACCAGTTTGGCTCAGTGGATAGAGCGTCAGCTTGCGGACTGAAAGGTCCCAGGTTCTATTCCGGTCGGGGGCATGTACCTTGCTTGCGGGCACATCTCCACTGTGGGGCGTGCAGGAGGCGGCTGATCAATGTCTCTTTGTCATCGATGTTTCTGACTTTCTGTCCCTCTCCCTTCCTCTCTGTAGAAAATAAATAAAATATATTAAAAAAAAAAAAAAGAACCCTAAGTAGGCTCGTCAGTTTGGCTCAGCGGATGATAGAGCGCTGGTCTGCAGACTGAAGGGTCCGGGGTTTGATTCTGCTCAAGGGCACAGGCTCAGGTTGTGACTCGACCCCCCAGTAGGAGGCGTGTGGGAGGCAGCCGATCAGTGATTCTCTGACATCATCGATGTTCCCACCTCTCACTCCCTTTCCCTTCCTCTCTGAAATCCACAAAAATATGTTATAAACAAAAAAAAGAACCCTAAGTAATCATATTTGTTTCCAAGTCAGGTCCCATCCTAAGGTTCCAGATGGACATGAACTTTGGGGGACACTGTTGAACCCACTACACATTAAAAAAAAGTGAGAAAAACCAACAGTTAAATTTTAGTTAATTTCATCTTTTATTTAACCCAATACCAAAATAGCATTATAACATGTAATCGCTGTAAAAGAATTTTTAATGAGATATTTTAGCATTTTTTTGAGGGAAGGAGGAGGTACTAAGTCTTTGAAATCCAGTACTTCATTCACACTTACAAGCGCATCTGAACTCGGGCCTACCACCTTTCAAAGACTTGGTATCCATGTGGCTGGCTGCCATGTGTTGGCCTGGTTGGAGTGCTGTGTGTCTGACAGAGCTTTTGTACTCCTCAGGATTTGCCCTGTGTTTGCTCCCTCCCTCTTTTCCTCTCTTTCTCTCCCTTCATCCTCCTCTTTGTTTTCAGGGAATTTTCTATTCATTTGGAAAAAGTCTCCATCGCTCTGAACAAAAGAGATAAAAATCTACTTTGTAAAAGCTACTGGGATCCCAAGACTCAGTGGGGGAAGCAAAGTTAGCCAGTTCTGAAAGAGAGTATTCAGTTACATTTTTAAGGCTAAGTGTTTATTGTTGGTAGAACTCATCAAACACATCAATAAGCGTGGTTGATGTTTGGGATGTAATGTTTTTATATTGAGTTGGGGAAATGCAAGGCTTTATTATTACAAGTCTCCCTGCCAGGGGACTTGAGACCCACCCATGTGTCTGCCCCCGCGAACGCCGCCATTATTCCCTGCCAAGTGAAGACAAGAAATGGCATAAATTTCTTTCTGGGCTGATTGCTGTTAAGTCTGTTGCAATAATGAAATTAAAATTTATAAATCTTTAAAAATCTGTGTTGTCTCTCCAAGAATTGCAAGCTTATTGTTTTTTTGGCTTGGATCTCAGTGAGGGGATAGAGGCTTTACAAGCAACTCAGCAGGAAGAAATGTTTTAGATCCTTGAATTCTTAAATGTGGTTTGTGATAAGGATGAGGTTTCTGCCATCTCTCCCACCGATTTATGCTGAGCTGTTGTTACTGTCACTGGAATTTTTTTCTTCGGGTGAATCAATGTTAAAGTTAGCAAGCAGTCTGTGAATATGAATATCATATAGAAGAATACATAGTACAATGTGAATGTCCCTCCCCCTACCCCACTCTTGCCCCCTACTTAAGTATGTATCTATCTAGTTCCTCTATATATTCACATACATATATATTTAAATTGTTTACTCATATATATATATATATTAATGTGTTTTATTGATGTTTTTACAGAGAGGAAGGGAGAGGGATAGAGAGTTAGAAACATCGATGAGGGAGAGACATCCATCAGCTGCCTCCTGCACGCCCCCCACTGGGGATGTGCCCGCAACCAAAGTATATGCCCTTGACCGGAATTGAACCTGGGACTTTTCAGTCAGCAGGCCGACGCGCTATCCATTGAGCCAAACCGGTTTCAGCTCATGTATTTTTTTAAAATATATTTTTATTTCAGAGAGGAATGGAGAGGGAGAGAGAGATGGAAACATCAATGATGAAAGAGAATCATTGATAGGCTGCCTCCTGCATGTCCCCTACTGGGGATCAAGGCCACAACTTGGGCATGTGCCCTTGGCCGGAATCGAACCCGGGATCTTTCAGTCTGCAGGCCAAACACTCTATCCACTGAGTCAAACCAGCTAGGGCAACTCATGTATTTTTGAAAAGCATAATTACTTTATGCTATGTATTGTTCTATAGCTTGCTTTTTTTGCCATTCACAAGGACTTAAGACATTTTTTATGTCAGTACAAATAGCCTTATTCTCCATAAAGGTGGCATAATAGTCGGTGATACATATCTATGTAATTTTTTAAGAATATATTTTTATTGATTTCAGAGAGGAAGGATCAGGGAGAGGGAGAGAGAGATATAGAAACATCAATGATGAGAGAGAATCACGGATCGGCTGCCTCCTGCATACCTCCTACTTGGGATTGAGCCTGCAACCTGGGCATGTGCCCTGATCTGGAATTGAACCATGACCTCCTCGTTCATAGGTCGAAACTCAACCACTGAGCAGCACTAGCTGGGCTAGGTTGAATTTTTAAGATAAATATCATAAATAAAAAAAGGGAAAGATAGCCCAAACCAGTTTGGCTCAGTGGCTAGAGCGTCGGCCTGCAGACTGAAAGGTCCCAGGTTCGATTCAGATCAAGGGCATGTACCTTGGTTGCAGGCAAATCCCCAGTAGGAGGTGTGCAGGAGGCAGCTGATTGGTGTTTCTCTCTCATCAATGTTTCTAACTCTCTATCCTTCCCCCTTCCTCTCTGTAAAAAAAATCAATAAAATATATTTTTTTAAAAAGGGAAGGGTAATTTTATTTATAGTATATTTGTTTATAGCGACGATTTAGGCATTTTAAACTACATATGTTCTGTCCTCTTCACAAAAATTCTAGAAAATACTAACACAAAGGAGTTATTTTCCCCTCCTTCCCCTCCCCCCACCTTTCCCCTCGGTCACACTTCTTCTGCTGAGCCTCACTGGTCTCATATCTCATAACGCAACATGCATGGTAGTTCCTAGGCTTAGACTGCTGTTCTCCAAACTCCGAGTCTCTGGCGGTTACAGTTTTTTCCTTTGCGGTTTGACCTGCTGTATTTAATTGATTTGTTGGGACTGTTTTGTCGTCATTTTTCTTTCTCTTAAACAAAGGCCTTTTTGGAAAGGGCACTCAGATCAAAGCAGCTGCTCAGAAACGCTGGAGACTTTGGGAGGCCCTTGAAGTAGTTATTCCGCTCTTACGATAGGCGTGGTCCACATGTGGCTGGTTCCCTCTCTCTCTACAACCATTGCGGGGCTGTTTTCTTGGGTGTAAGGTCACACGAGAGTCTTCCTCAAGAACACGGCCTCGCCGAAACCGGTTTGGCTCAGTGGATAGAGCGTTGGCCTGCGGAATGTAGAGTCCCAGGTTCGATTCCGGTCAGGGCCATGTGCCTTGGTTGCGGGCACATCCCCAGTAGGAGGTGTGCAGGAGGCAGCTGATGGATGTTTTCTCTCTCATCGATGTTTCTAACTCTCTATCCTTCTCCCTTCCTCTCTGTAAAAAATCAATAAAATATATTTAAAAAAAAGAAAAAGAACACAGCCTCTGAGATCCTTCCAATGGCCCAAGAGGCGGAGGGCTCCTTGCAGAGAATCTCAAGACCCAGTTCAGCTTAGTAGCCGAGCAGTGGGGGTAACAGCGGGTCCAGCCTGGTGCCTGGTCAAACCAAAGGGTGGAGTGCGCCTCAGAGGTTGTGCTGCTGCGGCTGCTGATGGAAGGTCCTCCTTTAGGTCCTGCCTCTCCTTGGTCACTGTGATGAACTGTGAAAAGCCATCAGGTTAGGCTGGCTAGATTCCCAGGGCCCGCTGGGAAGGATTTTCCTTCTTCCACCTTGACCCTGCTTGCCTTGCCAATTATTTATTCTTTTTACGCTTCACACACCTCAGAAACTTGTCCCTGTTTGGGGAGAAACTTTCTGTATGAGATCAAGGCAGCAGCCGTTGTGTAATTTTCTACAAGTCAGACTTCTGCTAACTTCAGCAAGCTGGTGCAGGCAGGGGGTGGGGCGGGGAACCAGGGTAGGGAGAAGAGACCTCTGAGGGTACAGTGATCTAACCCAAAGCCCAAGCACAAGAATCTGTGCGATCTGTTTTACAGGCCAGTGCTGTCCGATAGAGGTATAATGCGAACCAGATGTGTAATTTTAAGTGTTCCGGTAGCCACATTAAAAAGGCGAAAACCAACGGGTCCGATGAATTTTAATGTCTTTGCGTAATGCCATGTATCTAAAACACCAATGTTTCAACATACAATTGACGTGAAGATTATTAATGACGTATTTTATTTCATTTTTTGCACTAATCTTCTGAGCCTGGTAATGTATTTTACATCTCCAGTGCAATTCAATTTGGACTAGCCACATTTCAAGTACTCAATGGCCATACGTGGCTAGTGGTTACCATCTTGGACAGTGTACACAGAAGGCTCTCACCCAGAATGAATCAGCGCATGTTACATGTTATGCTAACGTGTTTTTTTGGTTTCCCAACCGCAGCAAAATTGAAGTAGTAAGTAAATGGGAGAGCAGTGGAGTGGTCATGTGTAGAAGAATTACACATGGCTGCAATCATTCAATGTAAGCAGGCTGGCCTGTCATTCCTTATGACCCCGGAAGTACTCAAGGTGGCAGCTTGGTAGAGTAATGGAACACAGTTGATAACCTTCCCCTGCTTGTCCTCCACTTCATAACCCAAATCACCACAAAAAGGCTAAATCACATCCACTCTTCTCTAAGAAGGTAGGGAAGTGCGAAGAGTTTGTGGAAATGGTGAAGGAATGTTTCTATCAAGTGCGGCTAAAATAAGGGTGTTCTAAACGGGAGACCTGGAAAATAGGCACAGGTAGAAATCCAAGACTACATATCGAGGCCCTCTCCACTTCTAAAGCGAGGAGCCCACAAAGGACTCGGAAGAGCCTGCAAGTGTGGCTTCAGCTGGGTGTGTCCCTCTTCATGTCCCCTGGATTCCTAATTTCAATTCCACCCGTTTCCCTTCTGGTCCGTGGGACAGACCTGCCGCTGGAGCCTTGGAGCCAGCAAGGCTCACTCATGGCCTGGGCCCCAGCTGTGTTCGGGGACCTCAGGAGTCTGGCCGGTCGCTTTCAGCGGCTTTTTGGATGGATGCCCGTGGGACAGACCACTCCAGGGACATTTGCTTGGGGCATTGGTACCAAAGTGTCTGGGTTTGCTGTCTGAGCTGCGGGCCTCAGATTCCAGCCAGCAGAAAACCCACAAAAGGAGCACAAAACCCAAAATGCTCGAATCAGACACCCTCTTTGTGTTTTTGTCTCTTTGTTGCTTGTGCATATTTGGAAAATTAAAAAAGTCCGGAGTGGAGAGGGTAGGTGTCACAGAGCCAGTTGTGTATTGTTCTCGCGTAAAACATGCAGTGTGTTCCTGCCTGGAGCATAATATTGTCTCTCTCTTCTTACTCTTTTCTTAGGCCGAGGAGTCTTGTAAATGCAATGGCTGGAAAAACCCCAACCCTTCTCCCACTCCTCCCAGAGCCGATCTGCAGCAGATGATTGTCAGCCTGACAGAATCCTGCCGGAGTTGTAGCCATGCCCTAGGTGAGTTTCTCAATCTTCCAGGAATTCCGTGGGTTAGCTAAACTTGCTCTGTGTTTGGCAACAACAAAAGAGTCTCTTCAGTCCCATGAATTCGTAGGAGAGACAAGCCCTGCACTGTTTGCCTGCCTCTTCCCACCCCCTCAAGAGCTGCATTGGACTTGGGGATTATCGCCAGATAAGATGAACGCTGGCAGACCGGGGTAGAGGGATGTGTGATGCATTCTGATTCTTTCTGATGGGGACCTGGGAGTTTTTGACCCCTGAGGTTGAAACCTCAACCAACTGGTTTGTTGTCTTCTTCTTGTTATTATTTTCTGATTCCCTGGGCTCTCTGGAAATGCTTCACTTTATCTCCATATTCTGTAGTTTCCTGCATCTGGTAGCTCTTTCTTCACAGGGCTTGTGGTCAGTAAATGTTTACTCGTGTTTTCCCTTTCAACTTTATCTGTCCCTGCGAGATAATCATTGTCACCGTGGCAAGAGAGACTCTGCCAGGGGTTACTCGACTGGACTATGCTAATATGTTCTTGTCCTGTAAATAGTTTTAAGATAAATATATATTTTTTTAAAAAAACTGTATTTTGCTAGAGTAGATTACAGTTAATGGATAGTTTTCCCTATGAGATATTAAAATTCCAGTTCATAAAGGATCTTGGAAAATTATGCTTCTGTTTTTGCCTTCAGTTATCCAGTGCCGCAAAGAGTGTCTTTATGTCCAGTTTACTGTCCTGTATTGCAAGGACATACTGTATTCTTACAGTATTCTTACTAACGGCACATTTTCCGCCCGGTTGTTTATAAGCAGGTGGCTTCTTTATGACATCATCTTTCTCACAAGCTTCCAGCTGATCTCAAATGGTACAGCATCAACCCTCAA
Source organism: Lasiurus borealis (assembly GCA_004026805.1). NCBI lineage: Eukaryota > Metazoa > Chordata > Mammalia > Chiroptera > Vespertilionidae > Lasiurus > Lasiurus borealis. The sequence goes on along the minus strand of PVJN01025935.1, from coordinate 15,102 downwards.
ATTCGGCGAGGTCTGAGGTTTTATTTTGTACTCAGCCAGCGAGTATCTCAGTACTCACAGAGCAAAACAGTAGATAGTGTGATCTTCCCAGGAAGTTACTGTGCTGGAGTAATCTGAAAAAGGAAGCTGAGGAGGGAGATCTCACAAAAGAAGTGAACACACAAATCATTACATCATTGTGTTGATTTCATTGGCGTCTAACATAATGTAAGTTCTGATTTTTGTCGCAGCCCGGTGCAAAGGAAAGATTTCAGAAGTCACAGAAACAACTTTGCTTATCACTAAGTTTTTTTTTACAATTGATCCCTGAGTGAGTGCCCATTAGACTTGCCTCTGGAAATACGATGCAACTAGTGGCCTGGTGCACGAAATTTGTGCACGTTGAAAGGGAATTAGAGGAAATATTTTAATGTTGCTGTTTGCCCTTTCTCTATAATAGAAGTGTCAGAGATCAAAGAAAATTAGTAAAATGTATATGAAAATTTCCCTCCTGTCAGAGTCTGGGGCATGCCGTGGGACCTAGAGTCAAGTCCTCGCCCACCACCCGCACACACTTTGAAAACGCAGGAGACCCAGCCCCAGCCAGCCCCAACCTTATTAGGTGAGACCCAGAACTGGCTGACCCCACCCCCATCAAGCCCCTCTGGGCAGGGGGTGCAACGTTAGGTCCCCTGGCCCAGCACCAGGTGGGAGGCGCGACTTGAGGTCCCCAGTCAAGCCCTGCCTAGTGGGGGTAAGGCCTGAAGTTCCTTGCCCCAGCCAGGCACCATGCAGCCTCAGGTCCCTGCTGTTCGGTCAGGGCGTTACGGTGTCCTGGCTAATTTGCATATTCCTCTGTTACATAGATAGATAGATAACAAGCTGGGCTTAGGAGCTCCTTAAGCACTGGGCTTGAGCTGTATTCAGTATTGATTGGGAAAATTCGATTACCCTACACCAGTTAACATTGAAAAACAGTCTTTTTCCTTTCTTTTTTGGTCTTTTAGAGCCTTTTAGCTGAGCAGATTGTCTCCACTCTGAGCAGGTAAACACACATGAATACTCAAAAGCAGAAATAGCCTTTTGTAAAGAAAAGCCAACTTTGTTCCTTTCATATTTCTTTTTTTAATATACATTTTTATTGATTTCAGAGAGGGAGAGAGAGATGGAAACATCAATGATGAAAGAGACTCATTGATTGGCTGCCTCCTGCATGTCCCCCACTGGGGACTGAGCCCGCAACCCAGGTCATGTGCCCTGACCAAGGATTGAACTGTGACTTCCTGGTTCATAGGTGGACGCTTAAGCACTGAGCCACGCCGTCTGGGCCCCTTTTCATGTTTTTTGTCAGGCTTTGAAAACAAATACCATTATTTGACAATACATAATAGAATGGGGAAAGGTAGAGATCCTTTTACCTGGCAAATCCATGCCAAGAATTTAACCTACTTATAAGTTAAGATGTACCTTTAAATTTAACCATGGGGACAATTATTATATACTTACTCATGATATTAAAAACTGGAAACAGCTTAAACTTCCCAATGTAGGAGGTAATTGGTTAAATTAGGAAAATCTATGTTATGAAATTTAACATGGCCTTTAGAATGAGATGTATTTGTCTACATAGAAAGATATTCTTAACATATTCTTAACCAAAAAAAAATCAGGTCATAAAGCAGCTTAATTGGAGGTTTTATAATTTGGGAATTAGATGGTCAGCCAGCCTGACTTCAAATCCTGGCTGCACAACCAATAGCTGTGGGCTGGAGCATTTAATTCAATCTGCCTGGACCTCAGTTTTCTCTGTTCAGAAATGGAGTATCTATTACGTAAGATTGTTTAGAGGATTAAATGAGATGACACATGTAAAGATTTTAGAACAGTGCCTGGCAAATCAATGTATTAATTAAAATAACAGATGTGAATTCCGTGCAGTTTAAGTTAGAAAACAGTGTTTGTAAGATGGGTACTGAGAGCTCTCAGAAGCTGAAAATAGAGGGAAATGGGGTTTCAGTAGAGGATCTCAGCAGCAGGGATTTATGGGCCTTCTGTCCTGCTGGATGATTCTGTTCTGGCTGCTTCCATCCCTGTGGCTGTTAGTTCAGGACTCAAATCGCCAGAGAAGGGGATCTGATTGGTGTGGTGCCTGCCACATGCCTGCCTCTCATGGTGTCATTCCAATATGCATGGATATTGACTCAAGAACAGCATCATGAGTATAATCTCATTTTATTAGCTTAGAAAATATGGCATATTTTAATATATATAAACAGGAAAAGATCTGGAAGGATGTATGTTGAGTTCCTGACAGTGATTTGCTCAGGGCTTTGGGATTATTATAGACTAGAGGCCCGGTGCACAAATTCGTGCATGGGTGGAGTCTGGCCAGCCCGCCCTGATGGGAGCTGATTGGGGCTGGGCCAGTGGGGGGAGGGAATGTGGGAGGTTTGCCAGCTGGCCCCGCCCTCAGTTGGGATTGGGAGGCCAAACAGGGGTGGGCCTGGCTGGGGGGAGGGGCTGTGGGAGGTTGGTGGGAGGGCTGATTGGGCCGGTTGGCCTCTGCAGTGTATGTCATAGCGACTGGTCGTTCTGATTGCTTGGCTTTTATATATATAGATGCTTTCAAAATACTTTCCCTTCTTCCTTTCTCCCTCTTTCCCCACTTCAGTCTGCTTTCTTAAGATTAGAATATCTACACCTTTTCAAGTACTTTTGGAATTACTTCCAGAATGCCATTATATCTTGGTATCAAGGCTGTAGAAAACCTTTTTCTGAGATTATGCTTCCTCCAACCTACCTCTTCCCTTTTGAAAATTTATTTTTTTGAAAACTTTTTATTTTAAAGTTTCAAACATCTATAAAGGTAGAAAAAACAGTATCGAGACTATAGAAAACCCTTTTTCCTGAGATGATGCTTCCTCCCTCCCCCTTAAAAAGCTTTTTATTATGGAAAGTTTCACATATGTAAAGTAGAAAGAACAGTTTAATAAACTACTTTCTACCCATCATTTTATTTAGTTTTGCCAATTCCCCTTCCTCTTTTATTGCCCAGAGTATTTTAAGCAGGTTCTACACATCCTTTCTTATTCATTCAAGTGATTTCTTTTTTAAAGATGGATATTTTATTTATTCATTTATTTGTTTTTATATACTTTGTTAAGTGTTCTTCCTACCCCCTCTCCCCCCGCCCTCCCTATTTCCAGTACTCATCTGGTACCATACATAGTTATTAAAATATCATTAACTATATTATTTGTGCTATACTTTACATCTCTGTGACTATTTTTGTAACTACAAATTTGGCCTTCTCAATCCCTTCACCTTTTTCCTATCCAGTCCTCAAACCCCCTCCCCTCTTCCAATCATCAGTCTGTTCTGTGTATCACTAAATGTGTATCTGTTTTGTTTGTTTGTTTATGTTGTTCTTTAGATACTGCCTATAAGTGAAATCATGTGGTATTTGTCTTTCTATGGCTGACTTGTTTCACTTACATGCAGGTTACTTTTCAATGATTACCCGCAAAGTAGAAGTTGGGGTCTAGGGAATTCTGTGAAGCATCATGCAAGCCTTAATTCTCAAATACCTTTCTGTTTGTATATGTTGTTCTGTTTTCACCGGCACTATTTTGAGCACGGTTAATTTAGTCCCCAGTAATATACATGTGTGTCCATGTGTAATGCTGCTGGACTTGTCAAAACAACACATTCAGACTCATCGATTGAGATGATGTCTATTGATTTGCTGTTGGGCATCACTTGGCTCCGCTGTACCTGTTCTTTGGACAGTGAGCTCTGGTTTCATGTGGTCTCCCCACAGTCACTTCCATCCCCGGCATCCCTGGCCTGCTGTAATCTGATACTCGTCATTGTCTCCTGGGTATGAAACACGGGACTGACAATAGTCTGATCACGTGGAAAGAACATTCAACTGGGAGTTAGGAAGTTAAGAATTCCAGGCCTGGCTCAGCAGTTTACCAAGTCCCTTAACCTCTTTGCAATTCTGTATCTTTATCCACATAATGAAATGGTTAGTCTAGACCAGTGGTCGGCAAACTCATTAGGCAAATGAGCCAAATATCAGCAGTACAGCGATGGAAATTTCTTTTGAGAGCCAAATGTTTTAAACTTAAACTTCTTCTAATGCCACTTCTTCAAAATAGGCTCCCTAGGCCGTGGTATTTTGTGGAAGAGCCACATTCAAGGGGTCAAAGAGCCACATGTAGTTGCGAGCCTCAGTTTGCTAATCAAGGGTCTAGACCTACTGTCTGATATTGTAGCCTCTTGATAAATGGGGCTAATAAACACGTGAAATGTAGCTGCTCCAATTTGAAATGTGCTGTAAGTATAGCATACATGCAAGATTTTTTTCCTTCCTCACCCAAGGATATGCTTTTAAAATTTTTTTAAAAGATTTTTATTGAGCCCTAACCGGTTTGGCTCAGTGGATAGAGAGTTGGCCTGCAGATTGAAGGATGCCAAGTTCGATTCCAGTCAAGGATAAGTACCTTGGTTGTGGGCACATCCTCAGTAGGGAATGTGTAGGAGGCAGCTGAATTGGTGTCTCATTGATGTTCCTATCTCTATCCCTCTTTCTCTCCCTTCCTCTCTGGGGAAAAAAAATCATCAATAAAATATATTAAAAAAAAAAAGATTTTTATTGATCAAAATTTTTTTTAGACAGAGAAAGAGAGAGAGAGAGAGAGAGAGAGAGAGAGAGAGAGAGGAGACAGAGAGAAACATCCATTAGGGGATGGAGCCTGTAACCCGGGCATGTGCCCTGATCTATAATTGAACTGGTGACCTCTTGGTGTTTGGGAAAATGCTCAACCAACTGAGCCACACTGGCCAGGGCCCGAGGATATGCTTTTACTGACTTTAGAGAGAGAGGAAGGGAAGGAGAAAGAGAAAAACATCTCTGTGAGAGAAACATCGATTGGCTGCTTCTTGCATGTGCCCAGGGGATTGAACCTGCAATGTAGGTATGTGCCCTGACTGGGTTATGTGCCAAAAACTTTTGGTGTAAAAGATGATGCTCCAACCAATGGATCCACCCAGCCAGGGCTACATGGGAGATTTTGAAAGGTTATTATGAAAAAAAGTGAGCTGTCTGATTAATAACAATGACATACTGAAATGACATTTTGGAGATATTTTGTTAATAAAATTTATTATAATTAATTTCACTTTTTTTTTTTAAACGTAAAAGTATGTGTATAGCTCACATTGTATTTCTATTGCATAGTGCTGGCCCAGAATATTGTAGTCCATTTTTTGAAATTGTTTGATCTTTTGGATTAGTACAATCAAATTCATTTATAAAAATTGGACAAAGGGTCCTAACAAAGCACCTCAGCTGGCACAAACATGTCTCCTTGTATCAGGAGCAATAAAAATTCCTGATTTTGAGCCTGCTTGTTTGAATAACAACCTGCTTCTGTGACCAGGAAAAGAGGAAACACTATTGTAATCAAAACATGATTGGAATGTTTGTTGACATTTTTGGGTCTATTGTTCTGAACTGTGCCAGAACAAACTGATTATTAAATTTGACTAGTGATAATTTTTTTTTGTGCAGTTTTATGGAAAAGGTTTTGATTCATTTTCAATGCCATCAGTTTTTTTTTTCCCCTGATATATATTTAATATACATTCTAGGTCTATATTGCATATACACACACATATGTATTTAAACATTCCAGTAGGGGGAAAGTGGCAATTGTTTATTACTATGGTTACCTCTGCTGACCTGCTTACTTACAGTAGAAACTTTCCAAGGAAAATAAAGAGCTAGCATTAGTCTTTACACTAGAACTTGTTTCTTGAATAGTATGACGTCTGAAAGGCCTGCCAGATTTATTCTCACAGACTGTTTCAGCCATTTAGATCCTAGGCAAGTCCTTTGGCCCAATACATTTTCTTTGGCTTTACCACATTTGGATAGACCTTGGCCACTTAATCACCCCCTTGCTCCCATTTACACATTGTACCGTGCAGATGCCAAATGACACGGTGCTCAGCCGGTGCGCTGACACAGCCACCTGAGTCAGCGTATTTCTCTTGGCTGGGTGTCCTCTGTTTTCCTAGCGCCGCCTTTCACACACAGGTTTCAGAGTTGTCGGACTTGTGAGTCTGGGACAGCAGGAGTGATAATATTTGTCCTGCTTGATAGAAGTTACTTTTCCCTGCTTTCCTCTGGTCATGAAGTCCTGTTGAGCTTCTCTCCTTGTACCCTCCCACCCCACCCCCCCAACCCTGCCCCACACTGCCCGAATTGAGGCTTGTTCTCTGTATTTTTTGGTTGTACCTGCACCAGTGCTGGGTACTCACCTCCATTCTTGTGCACTCATCTTCCCAAGAAAGGAGTGATCTGCTCTCATCACATTCCCCGGCTTAACCCCTCTGAGCCTCCCGTTATCCTCAGAATGATGTCCAACTGTAGCCCGATTGTTCCGGCTTCTACTGTCCCCGGCTTCCCCCCACCGCCTGGGTGGCATTTTGGCCACCAGGCTGTTCTCTGAAGGTTCTTCACACTTTCTCCCGTCTCTGCCTTAGAGGCCCCATCACCACAGGGCCTTTCCTTCATTTTCTGCCAGGGGATCCCCGCTCACCTTCAAGGTTTCACTACTAGAGAACTTGCGATAGAAAATAAAGACCTTCTTGGAACTCAATTGCAATGCACCTTCGTGGATAACTGTAATTACCTATCTCCTTGTTGATTTTCTACGCCAGACAGATGAAGGGCTGATTTTGGCTCTAGTTCCGAATATATTTAGTTCCTTAGGCATAATTGGGTTTATTCCTTCACCAATAAATATTCGTTAAGTTCAGCAATAGTAAGTAACAAGGTGACTGGTTGTTTTTATTCGCAGAGGCTTTTATAGTTTGTCATCTGTACGTGCACAGGCCAACACCAAAGCCACTAGACATGTGTGGCCACTGAGCACTTGAAGTGTGGCAAGCTTGAATTGAAAGGTGTTGCAAATGTTAAATGCACACAGATTTTGTTTTTAAATATATTGTATTGGTTTTTAACAGAGAGGAAGGGAGAAGGAGAGTGAGAAACATCAGTCAGCTGCCTCCTGCACATCCCCTACTGGAGATGTGCCTGCAACCAAGGTACATGCCCTTGAATGGAATCGAACCTGGGACCCTTGAGTCCACAGGCCGATGCTCTATCCACTGAGCCAAACTGGTTAGGGCAAATGCACACAGATTTTAAAGATTTTGTGTGAAATGTTAATAATTTTTTTATATTGACTACTTGTTGAAATGAATAATCTGCATCAAATATGACATTAGGTTAAATAGGACATACTATTAAAAGTAATTAATACTTATTAAAATTAATTTATTAAAATTAATTTCAACAATTTAATTATTTTAAAGTGGCTACTAGAATATTTAAATGGACATCTGTGGTTTGCACTATATTTTTTACTGGACTGAACTCACCTAACGGGCTCCTAATCTTAAACATCTCCTGTTCTCCATTTCAGAGCTGGGATTACAATAGGTAAAACCACTTTTAAACAGTGGCAATTCAGAAGGCTTCATTGAAGGAATCTGTTTTACCTCTTTTCGCCTTGACCTCCGATGGCCACGAACCAAAAATGTATCTGAGCCGTTCACAAATCCCGCGGTTGCCATGCCCTTTGCCGTGGCTCCAGTGAAAGGAGCCAGAGACACGTTAGCTGTGTGCGCAGCTGCTGCCGCTCACCCCGCCGGGCCTGTGGGAACTGGCAGGCTGTCCCCCAGCGAAGTGCAGGCCAGTGATACATGGAACCGGAGCTTAGCGAGGGTCACGGCACAGGGTGACAGTGTGCTTCCTGTTCCCAGCCAGGCAACAGCTGCGCCTCCATTCCTAGCGGCAGGCTTTTGGCGGTTCACTCCGCGGCACCCTGGGTCTTTGCAAGTCTGGCACCGCACCGAGAAGGGGCCACCTTGCACCCTCCTGCAGGGATGTCAAGACTGCAGAGCCTCCCCCAGTCCTCTGACCCTCCTTCCCCTCCCCGCTGCCCTCCACACACACACACACACACACACACGCCCGAGAGGGAGCTTTCCCCAGGATTCTGGGGGAATGGTGTCGAGGCTTTGTACCAGCCTCTCGAAAAGACTGAAATGAAAGCAGGGTTGTTTCCATGTGATGGTCCAATTCCAGGTGGAGGGAAGGTTTCTCAAAAGCTTTTTATTTGGAAAGACTCAGATTTCAGAAAAGCCGCGAGAATAAGTCAGGAAGAACATCCTGTATATCTTTTGCCCATACTTACCTACTGTTGTCGGATGTGGGATGTGGGCAGGTCGCAAGACCCGTCTGGAAATAGGCTTCCTGCAGAACCCTTAGGAAAGGATTTTAGGAGGATTTGAGGGACAGTGGTAAGACTTATTGGAAGTGGAAGGGTGTTCAGGGCACAGATGCCCCCGAAGAGGCTGCCACACGGCCTCAGCCAGGACCAGGTGGCTTAGCTCCATCTCACAGCCGGAGAATCCAGCCTCTGGGGTCACGCCAGGCCCAGCAGGAGGGCCCGGGGCCCGGAGATGCTGAGCCATCACCCCCACACTGGCATCTAGAGCTCAGTCGTCTAGCTTAGTCCCTGTTCTCCTCTAGTTCACTTTCGATGCCACGCTTCATCCCCTGCCCCTCAGGCCTTTGCTAAACTTTGATTGTGACGCCCTGGTTTGGGAAGGGTAAGCTTTCTTTCAAACCATCCCGTGGCTGTCCTGGCTCTTCCTGGGGCTCTGTTGGTGCTTCCCCCTATCCAATCCCTTCCTGAATCTTTAGGGTTTTGTGCCCTTAACCTCTCCGATCCTTTTTTTTTTTTTTTTAAATATATTTTATTGATTTTTTACAGAGAGGAAGGGAGAGGGATAGAAAGTCAGAAACATCGATGAGAGAGAGACATCGATCAGCCGCCTCCTGCACGCCCCACACTGGAGATGTGCTCGCAAGCAAGGTACATGCCCCCGACCGGAATCGAACCTGGGACCTTTCAGTCCGAGGGCCGATGCTCTATCCACTGAGCCAAACCGGTCTTGGCAACCTCTCCGATCCTTTTCACAGTTTTTCCCAGGGGCGACTCCTCCCCTTCATGGCCGCTATTTTTGCTCCTACTCTGCCTCAGAATTCTGCTTCATCCTCTGGCTTCCACTACTCGTGGGCTTAGTATAAGGCCCTCCCCCTGCGCTCCATCTTGGCTTCTACTGTGCGTGCGTGTGTCCATCAAAGGAATTTCCCTCTAATTGTTTGTTGTCCCCCCAACCCCAAATCTGGCCAATGGCGTCGGTCCCCTGGTGATGGGAAAGCTGGTCTTTCCTGGCTACTCGAGGATTAAGTCCTATGTGTCCACTGGGTGTCTGTGAAGCTGTAGCTTCGTAGTTAGTCAGGCTTAGCCAGTTTAGCTTCTCTTTTTCAATACCTAACTAGCTACCTATGCAAACACTACTGGTAACTTTTTGCCCTATTTGTTTTGTCATGTCATCTTCCCCCCCTATCTCTCTCTCCCCTCCCATCTCTCTCTCTCTCTCTCTCTCTCTCTCTCTCTCTCTTACACACACACACATATACACAGACTCATGCGATATATGAGTCTGTATGTGTTGTGTGTATGTATTTATACGTGTACTAGAGGCCTGGTGCACAGATTCATGCATCGGTGGGGGTCCCTTGGCCTGGCTTGATCAGGTCTGATGAGAACATAAGACCTTTGATTAATCTCTTCCCTCTCCCCTTCCCTCTGAGATTCATTAGTCTGTTCCATGTTTCCATGCCTGTGGTTTCTGCTCCTGGGTTGAGCATCTGCCCCCAGGTGGTCAATGAACATCATAGCTACCAGCCGGTCAGCTGGTAGGCCAGTGAGCTAGTTGACCAGTCACTTTAGCTTTTATTTATTTATTTTTTAAAGATATATTTTATTAATTTTTTACAGAGAGGAAGGGAGAGGGATAGAGAGCCAGAAACATCCATGAGAGAGAAACATCGATCAGCTGCCTCCTGCACACCTCCACTGGGGATGTGCCTGCAACCAAGGTACATGCCCTTGACCAGAATCGAACCTGGGACCCTTCAGTCCACAGGCCAACGCTTCATCCACTGAGCCAAACTGGTTAGGGCAGGCTTTTATATATCTATAGAGATACTTCTTTTTTCCTGGACTATATAAGAATAAGTTGCATATACATCATGACTCTTATCCCCTAAATACTTAAATATGTATTTCCAAAAGCAAGTTTATTATTTTACATAACCTCAGTTCAGTTACCAACTTCAGTAAATTTTAACATTAATGTAATACTTTATTTAATCTGCTCTTTGTATTCCAATCTTATCAGTTGACCCCAAAAATATTCTTTACAGCATATTTTCCTCTCATTAAACATCTAGTCTGGAATCACATCTATATTCAGTTGAAAGGAAATAGTAAGTCCATTCACACTCAACAATTCTGATGCCCAGAGTGTGGTTTTCCACACCAAGCAAGTCTCTGACTCTCTGGTGGACATCAAATGGATGTCCTACAATTTAACCCAGTTCTGACACTGATGGCTTATAGTCAATGCAGACCCCACAGGCTAAGGGCTCAGTCCCCCATCTTCCCACTGCAGATGCCAGTCTCAAGTCTAGTGACTGTGTGCTTCTGACTGACCTGCTATAAATTTGAGGTTCGCGTGACTCCCTCCTCAAGTTCGATAATTTTCTGGAGTGGCTCACAGAACTCAGGAATACAGTTTACTTTCTAGACGACCAGTGTATTTTCTTTATTTAAAAAGATTTTTATCAATTTTTAGAGAGGAAGGAAGAGGGAGAGAGAGATAGAAACATCAATGATGAGAGACAATCATTGATTAGATGCCTCCTGCACGCCCCCTACTGGGGTTCGAGCCTGCAATCCTGGCATGTGCCCTTGACTGGAATCAAACCTGGGACCCTTCAGTCTGCAGGCCGACATGCTATCCATTGAGCCAAATTGGCTAAGGCTAGATGACGAGTGTATTATACAAGGATGCAACTCAGGGACAGCTGGATGGAAGGGATGCACAGGGGCAGTTGTGGAAGGAGCTGGGCGCTTCTGTGCCTCTCCACGTGTGGCACCCTTCCAGCACCTCACATGTGCACCGACCTGGGGAGCTCTACCAACCCTTTCATTAGGGTTGTAATGGAGGCCTCATTATGCAGGCATGATTGATGAAACCATTGGCCGTTTCAGTGATGGACTCAACCTCCAGACCCTCTTCCCTCCTGGAGGCGGAGGGCATGGCCTGAAAATTCCAACTCTCTAATCACTCTTTTGGTTTCCCTGGCAACCAAACCCCCTCTCCCCTAGTCCTTAGGGGTTTCCCCAAAGTCATTTTAATTAACATAAACTCTGGTTTGATTGAAAGGGATTTGTTATGAATAACAAAAAACACTCATTTCACCTTTATTGCTCTCATCATTTAAGAAGTTGCAGTGGTTTTAGAAGCACTGGGCCATGAAGAAAGACCAAATATATATATTTCTTCTTATAAATCACGTATTGTAGCGGGTCTTTTTAGTCTCCTATAATCTGGAATAGGTCCTTGGCTTTTTTCTTTTATGACTTTGACAATTACATGGAGGGATGTTTTAAATTAAACCTGTTAAAAGAGCTGGGAGAAAATTCATGTTGTTATCTTTTGTTTATGTAAGAAAGACTTTTGCAAAAGAGAGCTTAAAGAAATTCCAGCCATAGATCTAATTTTCTAAAACATTTAAAATTCCTATATGATCAAAACAACCTACCAACCAACCAACCAAATGAATCCCAACCAAATCCAGGAACATTTGCCATGAATAGGACAGATATAAAGCTTTTTCCTGGCAAACAAACAACAAAAACTTCAACATTTTATCAAAGCAGGCATAGGACAGAAATAGGCATTGCACAAAAGAACAAATACAAATAGCCTGCAACATGAAAAACAAGGCATTTTTGTTTGTTTTTCATGTTATTCGAAAAGGCATTCGAATGAATGTAGGCCAAGACAGTGAGGGACCTGCATTCATTTTTTTTTTTGAAAAATTGATTAAATTATTGGGAATGATTCTCCACTATCTGCAGGTGGAGAAAGGGGTAAACTGAAGATTTAGTGTTACGAGTTCTGTGGCAGATTAACTGCTGTAGGTTTGTGCATTGTAGTTCACCGTTTTTTATTTCACTTTATTTTATTTTAATATTGCTCCCAAACTTGTGTAGAAGAGGAAGAAACTTTAGCCTCCTAGGTTCTTTTGGCTGGTCCAAGGCTTAAATTGATGTAACAAGAGAAGATAACCAAATTTAATTACATACATACACATGGGAATCCCACATACACGAGAGGTTCCAAGACAAAGAGTTAAAATGAGGTACTAGTATGTGACATTTTGGGCTAAGGATGAGGTAAGGCACTTTGGGGCTTCAGAGTGGGGGAAGGTCATTGGGGTTGTTAACAGATGTTCAGTAATCAGTAGTTTGCCCTGCCATATACAACACAGTTATTTCTGGTGATAATTCTTATTATGGGCAAGGCCCCTAAATTAAATTCTTTTTTTAAAAAAATATATTTTATTGATTTTTTACAGAGAGGAAGGGAGAGGGATAGAAAGTCAGAAACATCAATGAGAGACATCGATCAGCTGCCTCCTGCACGCCCCACAGTGGGGATGTGCCCACAAGCAAGGTACATGCCCCCGACTGGAATTGAACCTGGGACCTTTCAGTCCGCAGGCCGACGCTCTATCCACTGAGCCAAACCGGTCTCGGCTAAATTAAATTCTTGAAGGGAGTGGTAAACTTTTCTTATGAGTCTCAGGATCTTGACTCCCTTCAGTTCAAAATAATTCACATGCCAAGGAGGAACATTTTGAGGATGCATTTTCTAACTCCCTATACTTGTAAATAATAGACATATCTCTTTAAGAAAACATGCTTTTTCAGGTCATTGAAAGGAACCTATTTGCATCCAAAAGGCTTCTTTAGAAAAGATTAAGAGAAGGATTTCTTTCACTAATGAATGACCTTTTGGGTTAAATATGAGTTGATTTTTCAGGAAAATAAATAGTAGTTTACAGGCAGAGTGAAGTGCACCTGGGTGTTGGCATGGGTTGGGGTTGGTCGTGGTCTCCTGCGTAAATCCTAATTCTGGCCCTCAGCCCCCAAACGTCAGGGGCAATCTTCAGCTTTGGAAGCGATGGGGCTGTTTGAGGGATATGATAGCAGAGAGGGTAGTCTGGAGGCTATTTTGCTTCTGTGAACGTGAGATCCCAGTGACCACAGAGGTGGGAGTGGGGAAAAGTGAGAGAACGAGGAAGCTCCCCTGAATCTGGTGACTGGGAGATCATCTATGGGAGGTAAAGGGCACTGAAGGTATGAATGACAGAACCAAGGCTGGCGAGGGGGAGTCCCCATTTAGAGGAGGGCCTTGAGGCTTTTACTCCTCCAGCCAGGTTTGCCACGATGTTGGTCCACGCACTGGGTTGGGATGAAAAGACTGGGAGGTGAGGCGTGTTGAAGATCTGAGCTTGAGGAGAAGCTAGCTGGTGATGCGGATTCGGTGAGAAGAAAAAGCTGAGAGTTAGGTTCTCAGAGACCGAAAAGGAGTCTTGGTCAAAAGGAGCCCAGAATGGGAGAGTCTGGGAGCATGGCAGCCAGAAGACTTAAGTATTTATCCTGTGGTCCTAACTGGCCTGATCGGGCTTTCTTAACAGAGGGAAGCTTCTCTTTCAGAGTAACTTGTCCACCTTATTTTTTCCTTCTCAAGCAGATGATTTACTCCCTCTACTTTCCTCTGATCTTTTCTCACCCCATCATTGATCCTAGGAGGCTTAACCCTTCCCATACAGGGTTATCCTTCTGCTCCACATACCCCCTTCCAGCCCGTCCCACCTTTCCTTCGTTCTCAGAGGAAGAGATACCATCTCCACTATAAAAGTTGCCCTCATTTGTCCAGGAGAGCCTCACCCTGCCTCCCTCCTGGGAAACTTGATGCTTCCTTTACACTTCCCCCCACTCTGAGATGTGGAGAGAGGTCCCGGAGTGCCTCCTCAGCGAGCCAGAGGGGAATGAACCTCCACAGGTCTCACGTCAGCATCTTAACTTTTATCTTCACTTCTCTTCTAAATGTGTAAGAAGATGGTTCTGAACTGGTTTTCAAGCCATGGCATCCAACAAGGAATGAGGATGCTCTTCCTCTCCCCCACCCAGCCTTCTGGAAATAGGAGTGTCTAGCTTTTTTATAATTCTGATTAAGAATTCGTTGGGTGCCCAAACCGGTTTGGCTCAGTGGATAGAGCGTCGGCCTGCGGACTGAAAAGTCCCAGGTTCGATTCTGGTCAAGGGCATGTACCTTGGTTGCGGGCGCATCCCCAGTGGGGGGCGTGCAGGAGGCAGCTGATCGGTGTTTCTAACTTTCCCTCTCCTCCCTTCCTCTCTGTAAAAAAATCAATAAAATATATAAAAAGAAAAAAAAAAGAATTTGTTTGGTTAAGTGTTTTGTGAGCCACTGGTTTTAACAATAATTCATGGCACATTCTTCCATGAATTAAACCTACTATCTGTTAGCACCTTAGAGTCTCAGAACATGGAGAGCCTGAAGGAATTTATGTTATATTGCAGACTGTTTGCTTTTATAGCTTATCACTGGGAAGAGATGAAAACATTGCGATGTAAAAATAGTTTAAAATAAAATTATTTCTGTAGATAACTGACATCAAAATCTTGACCTACTTGTCTTCAGAACGAGGCCTGTGTCCCAGAAGCTTCAGGCTGACCTGAAAGGAAATTTTGCAGTCTTCAGGAAAGAATGACCTGGCAAATGCACTACTTAAAATCCAGTCTAATTTCGGGCCTCCGTTAGAAAGTGAGGAAGCCACATATTGCATAGCCAAGTGTAAACAAATAGATTTTAGTAGTAGTTTTCGTGTCTACGCTCATATGTACTTGTAATTTTTCCATGATGTAAAATATTTATGTTCTTAGAAACACTTCAATCTATTATTACTCCTGTTTTGTTTGATAATGTAATGATACATTGTTGGGATTTTTCAGGTTTAGATGTATTATTAGAGTTTCTCTGCAGTATCCTCGGCAGACAGATCACCAAAATTTCCCTCCTCCTACCTTAAAA
>PVJN01025934.1:0-29538 GCA_004026805.1 Lasiurus borealis | reverse complement strand
ATATATATATATATATATATATATATATATATATATATATATATATATGTGTGTGTGTGTGTGTATGTGTGTGTGTGTGTGTATATATATATATGTGTGTGTGTATATATATATATGTGTGTGTGTGTGTGTATATATATATATATATATATATAAGCCTTTTATATATAGATTTTTGAAAAATGTCTAAGTTCTTTACCCATTTTTAAATTGAGTTATTTATTTATTGTTAAGCTCTAAAGTTTATATGTATTCCAGATACAACCCTTTATCAGACATACAATTTGGAAATATTTTCTCCCATTCTCTTCATTGTCTCTTTCGCTTTCTTAATAGTGTCCTTGGAAGCACACAATTTTTAATTTTAATGAAATCTAATTTACTTTTTTCTTTAGTTGCTGGTATTTGGGGTATAATATCTAAAAATGCCTCCATGATTCATTACAGAGATTTGTGTTATAGTCTAGTCTAAAAAATTCATAGCGTTAGCTCTTATATTCAGCTCTAGGATACATTCCAAGTTGACCCCTTGGTATGACAGGGGGTCAAGTTCGTCCTTTTGCATGTGATATTCAATTGCCACAGCATCATTTATTGAAAAGACCCTTCTCCACTGAGTAGTCTTGACACCCTTGTCAAAATTAAGCCGACCATAAATGTAAGGGTCTATTTTGGGACCCTCCATTATATTTCATGAATTTGTACCTCTATTGTTCTATCAGTTCCACAGTGTTTTTATTTACTCTAGCCTTGTAGTGACTTTTTATAGCAGGAAGTGTGAGTCTTTAACTTTGTTCTTTTTAAGACGGTTTTGGCTTTTCTGGGTCATTGCATTTTCACATGAATTTTGGGATCAGCTTGTCACCTTTCGCAAAAAAAAAAAATGCAGGGATTGTGTTGAATCCGTAAATCCATTTCAGAAACATTGTCATTTTAACAATATTAACTCACCCAACTCATGACTATAGGATGGCTCCCATTTATTACCTGTTCTTTCATTTATTTAAATTCATTTCAACAGTTTTATGGCTGTCAGAATGCATATGCTTTGTACTACTTTTATCATATTTATTACTCGATATGTTATTATTTTGATGTCACTGTAAGTGAATTATTTTTCTTACATTTATTTTGAAATTGTTCATTGCTATTGTACGAAGGAAATTAAACCAGTCTGATAAAGCCAATCTGATATTGTAATCAGTTGTGGAAATATATAGATTGAAGAATGATATTATAACTGGGAAAAGAGTTAGTATTTGAAGTGACTGGGATTGTGTACTGGTTAGTGCCTTGACATGGATTAATAAGGAATTGCTGGCATTTGGGGAAACTTGGGTCTTTTTTTATGGGGGTCCTATTTAGTCCCTCTAAAAAGGATGGAGGCCCTGGCCACAGGAAGACATGCTGTCAGAACTTTAATTGCAAGAAATGTCATTTCATCAGATGCATAAAAATCCCACTCGTTTTGCAACTCCTCAGACACTTTTGTGTTGAACAGAATTTTAGCCCGGTAATTTTTCATAGTTTAATTGCACACGATAACTACAGCATATTCAGCTTTTCAACAAGTAAGGCACATGTCTGTCATGGTTCAGCTCTGAATGAATGGGAAGTAAAAGGACTGCAGAAAGAAAAGAGACTGTTCACATGTTCTTAAAATACTCAGACCACTTCTTCCCTGAGTGAGCAGGGGGGAGGCAAACCAGCATTTCAGATAGCAGCTGAATGACCTCATCCAGGCAAGTTTTTCCTGGGAAAATACAAAAGCTTGCTAACTCGGTAGTGTTTGTGGTGTGTGTGTGTGTGTGTGTGTGTGTGTGTGTGTGTGTGTACGTGTGTGTGTTTTCCATTTACAGGTCCTACCGAACAATCCAACGTTATTAAATAGAATTCTGCAGCCCGTTGACGTGAATAAGTAGCCTATAAGGTTACATGTAAAACACTGTGTTTCAACTAACTTATTTTTTAAAATAAATTAGACCTGATTCAAGAACACCCCTGTGATAATGTCAATCTCACCAGGTTTTTGTACTCCGATTTCAAGGAAATGTTTTACTTCTGTATTTTCAGACTGGTGTGTGTACTGTTTAGATAGATTTTCATTATTTGTACTTAATTCTAACTTATGAGGCCATGATCCTCGACTTGACTCAATCCTTTGTCCTTAATTACATCTCAAGCCAGACTGAGGTTATATTTGATGAATGTAATAGGCAAGATTAAAAGAAAAAAGTGGGAGTCTTTAAGGGCTTTTGGTTACCATATTAAAGGGCATCAGTAATTCTTAGGTAAATAGATATTAAATTATTCAAACTTCTTCACAAAATCTTTAGAAGGTACAAGAAGTGCATTTCCTTTAAATTAAGAGTCCATGTCAACATCCAATTTGCAATGAGACAAAACAGATAATTTTTCAAGAGTCATCTTTAGTTGGCCTCTAAACTAATTTTTATTTACAGAGCATTTTAGGGAAGGAGGATGTGTGATATGGTTGCTAAGGGAAACTCTATCCTGATTGGGAGACAGGTCACACCAGGTTTTCACAAAGAAAAGAGAGAGGATGGCTTTATTTCCTAAGGTTTTCTCCTCTTACAATGGAAGAAAAACGGAGCAGAAACAACAATTGGCTTGTCTGTTTCTTATTCTGTCTGTAAATTCACAAAACGTCTCCTAGTAATGAGCTTCCAAGAATCTCTAGGCCTCATGACAACTTTTCTTAGCATTGTTTAATTTTTCCTTGCGTGTGATTTTTTTTTTTTTTACCTTTGTGTTTATGTTTTTCTTTCCCAGCTAGAATTCACATTGTGTAGTTAAGGGCTACATTTTATAATTGTTACCCAAGTGCCTTGTGCATAAACATTCAAAAGCTTGATAAATATTAATGTTTAGTGTGTCTTAATCCATTGCAATTTTAAATATGGAAAGACTAATAACTTTGGCCCAGCTGGCATGCCTCAGTGGTTGAGCATCGAACTATGAACCAGAAGGTCATGGTTAGATTTCTGATCAGGACATGTGCCTAGGTTGTGGGCCTTTTCCCCAGTGGGGGTTGTGCAGAGGCCGCTGATCAATGATTCTCTCTCATCATTGATGTTCCTATCTCTCTCTCCCTCTCCCTTCCTCTCTGAAATCAAACAAAATATATATTTTTTTAAAAAATAATAACTTTGAATGAAAATATGAGATGTTCCTATGTCTCTCCATTTAAACATTTAGAAACATTAATATAAGCTCAGTCTAGATACTCATAAATGGATGCCACTGCAACACAGCTTTCAGAGGGAAGGATCTGTGCTTTGCTTGTTCACCTCTGCTGGTAACCACAGCCATGGGAAGGGTACCTGGCAGATAGAGGTGCTTATCAAATGGCTGCTAAGGGGACAGCTCCTTGGTCCTGATTATAACGGATGGAACTGCACCCAGAGTCAGAATGACAATAATCCTCTCTACTTAGTCTTAACAATAAAAATAAACTATAAAATGAAAAGAAGATGAACACCAAAGCTCCTTTAAAGATAATTTTAAAAATTGGAAAGGTCTCTGGAAGATGGAGGTTTCAAAAACTGGAACAAAATATGGAGGTGGAAATAATTACTTTATAATTACTCTAGAGGCCCAGTGCACGAAATCGTGCATGGTTAGGGTCCCTGGGCCTAGCCTGCAATCAGGGCCATTTTATGCCTGCTTGCCAGTCCCTGGCTGCTGCCACCAGCTAGCCAGTTTCCCTTGCAGGTTCTAGTCCCACCCCACTGCCACTGCTGCCAGCCAGCCTATTACCCTAGCCGGCCCGCCACCTCACAGCAACTGGTCAAGGGGTCATTCTGGTCATGACGCTTATGGCCTGGCCTTTTATTATATAAATTTCTAATATGCAACTACTAGGTTGTTATCTCTTTAGAAAGAGATACCTCTCTGAAAAGATTCACAGGGATGGGCTTGCCTGAAAACTTGTCCTCATGCTATGGGGACAGTTTCTCTTCTCTCTCAGCTGCCTTCTTCTGGGAACATTTCATATCACGCTGCCTGTTAGCTTGGAAGATAATGTCTCGGTGAGAATAGCCACCTCGCTGAACCTATTGTTTCAATAGCCAGACCTGGTGATTGGGTGGCCCCTGGGATAAGTCCATTGAGCAAATGTTACCCCAAAACATGAAAGATCCCATTCCTCCTCCAAGAAGAAATCTCATCAATGAATGAGGACATCAATTAAAGACAGGCATTTAATGTCCACAACAATCTAATCAGAAGAGATCACCATCAAAATAGTAGTAATACTCATAATCACTGCAGACTACGTCCCGATACCGACTTAGAACTGTAAGGGCAAAAGCTGAGCTTTGCCACGGGGAACAACCAGCGATTATACAAATCCACAAAGAGACCCTGGAGAACCTTTGGAAGACAGAGCGGTGGGAGGGGAGTCTAGGCCGGACTCTTATAAGGATCTGCTAAACAGGGACAGAAAGCGGAAATGCGGTCAACAACATAAGTTCAGGGTTTCAGGAGGCCTCAGAACCCCAATCCCCCTTTTCCTCCTGGAGGCAAAGGTTAGAACAACAGTGAAGATGATCGGATGAGGCTGCCTGAGTCTCTCCCCAGCCCTCAGGTCTGGGCCAATGAATGACACCCTCCAGCAGCCACAGAATATCTGGGTTTGGCTTTTCAACCAACATACGGGGACCTGGCCTTCCTGTGGACCTCTTTCCATATGTGTAAATATGTTTTGTGTCTTAGCGCTTCTTTAAGGGGCTATTACAATTCTTTAAGGAATAGTGGATGTAGGAAATGAAAGAGACCAGTGCCTCTTCTCAGTGGAGGGAGAGGACCACTGACGATTTGCAGTTTGGTAGATGGCAGCTGTGGGGATAGGGAAGCATCCACAGCTGAAGAGGTGGACAGAACCAGAGCCCAGATTGAAGGTTGCCCGCCCACTGGACAGGCCTGCCTCCCAGGACCTCCACCAACATCCTGGCAGCAGGAGCTCCAGCCTTTAGTTCCAACCTGCTAGCCTTGAAGCAACGCCCGGAAGTCAAAGCAGAAGCTGAAGGTGAGCAGGTAGAAGTGGGTAAAAGGAAGGGAAGGGTATACAAACCTAGGTTTTCTTAACCAGTGAGCCTCTGTTACAGCAGTGGTAACATGGGAAAGATGTTCTCTACCTTGCAAGGACTGTGTTACCATTAGGGAAAGAATTAGAATACAGTGATACCTCGAGATAGGAGTTTAATTCGTTCTGTAACCTTGGGCGTGGGAAACTATGAGGCACTCGAGTCAAGGTAAACTGGTGGGTGGTGTGCAGCTGGCCGATCCGCACGATTACTCCTATCTCAAATGTTGCTCGTATTTCAAAGCAAAAATCGCTCGCTCGATGGCTCGTATCTCAAAAATATCGTATGTTAGGGCACTCGTATCTCAAGGTACCACTGTATTGGGGAACAGCTATAATTATCCTATATAATAAAAACCTAATATGCAAATTGTCCCCTCAACCAGGAGTTTGACTGGGAGTTTGACCAGGGGGCAGGGCCAGCCGGCCAACCACCCACAGCCCAACCAGGGGAAGAGAGGCCCCAGCTGGCAACTGGCATCAGCTGTGGACCCTACCCGTGCAGGAATTTCGTGCACGGGGCCTCTAGTAAGAAATATGACTTGTGCTCTGTTAACCCTGATTGTTTTGTTCTGATTAAAGAAAGCACATTCCACCCTGGCTGGGAGTTGCATGTGGGACACCTGGGAGCTCACCTGGAAATGTGACCATCCTCCCCATCCGGGGGCTGCCTGTGATCATGGAAAGATGGACAACCTTTCAGTTGAAACTAGAGGCACCGGCCCTTTGCATAACCCGAGGCCCACATCACCTGTAACCTGCCTGTTTTACATACCCATTCTTATGCCTTTTGCCTACTTCCCCAGGTCTTCTCAGTCCTTCTCCCAAAAATAAGCAGCTGGCTTTTGGGGGGGGGGGCTGCTGATTTGTGGATGGGCTGCTGCTCTAGCATACCATACCACCAGCATTTCTGGAATAGACACTCCTACATGATTCAACGCTGTCACTCCTTAGTTAGCTCAAGTAGCAACAGTCAGAATGGACCCATCGATTATCCAGTTACATTACCGTCCCCCCAAAAAGGGAAATATTCTTGGTCCTTTTTGTATGTGAAAGTCTTACACCAAGATTATTTCATTCCACTATTAAATATCTCCAAAGGAGACCACACAACCCTCCTTAACGGGGCATTCATTCCATCCTCACCTCTTGGGGTTCTGAGTGCCTATGAGCGATCAGTAGCCCAGAAAATAGGACTCCGCCCAGGGGGAGGCCCCCTTTTGTCTGGGCAGGTTCGGAAGCTCACAGCGCTGTCTCCCCTGTAATTAAAGCCTCTTTCTGGACCAGGCTGTCTGGTGCCCGCTTTCCCAGCAAGGCCTGGGGACACTTTGATTTGCTCCATCGCTAACTGCTTTGGCAGGCAAGTTCTTGTTTGAATTACATTTCAGAAAGAAAGAAAAATTATGATTTTCCCCTTTTAACCTATTTCCTATGTTGAGTGTGTGTGTGTGTGTATGTGTGTGTGTTTTCCTCGGACAAATAAAAAGTAAAAAAAGAGAGAAGGAGATCAATACGATGCTGTAAGCTCCAAGCTATTGATCCTTCTCCAACACTTCACTTGGCATCAAAAGAAATTTATGACAAAGGGTAAGAAAACGCGAAGAAAATAACACGAGAGGGAAAATTCCTTAATAAGAGGAGAATTAAGTTCTCTGTGTTTTGCTACAGAGAAAACCCGGATTCCAGCTGGAGAAACTTGAAACTACAAGCTTTTTGTCTTCTCTCAGCTTTTAAGTGCCCAGAAGCACCTGGAAGTTTGCTGGACCCCTTGCAATTGCACCTCTTTTATTGTAATTAAAAGGATTAGCTCTGGCTCCACACAAAACAAACTGTCAAGTCTTAAGCCAGCTAAGTTATTTTCCAGCTTCAAAGACCAGTTTTCTTTTTCTTTTTTCATATATTTATGGTGGAGACCATGACAGATGTCCCCATGCCTCCTTCCATTAACCACCTCCACTCAGTCCCTGCTCTCCCCTCCTCTACCTCACCCCCCTCCACCCCTCCTAGGACCACACTATTGCCTGTGTCCCTGAGCTATCTATGTATGTTCTTTGGCTAATTTCTTCAATTTCTTTTGTCCAATGCCCCTAACCCCTCCCATCTGCTCTCTGTTAGTCTGCTCTAAGTCTCCATGCCTCAAAGACCACTTTTCTGCATATTTGCCTGAGATAACTGAGACAATTTGCAAGAAAAAGAATAGGATGCTAGCATAAAAGTCCATTCAAGATAACAATTTGGGGGGAGGGTGGATGGGTGGAAACTGAGCTACCAAAGAACCTGTATACATATACAGTGGTACCTCGAGATACGAGTTTAATTCGTTCCGTAACATTGAGGCGTGGGAAACTATGAGACGCTCAAGTCGAGGTAAACTGGTGGGTTGTGTACAGCCGGCCAATCTGCACGATGACTCCTATCTCAAATGTTGCTCGTATTTCAAAGCAAAAATCGCTCGCTCGACGGCTCGTATCTCAAAAAATCTCGTATGTTAGGGCACTCGTATCTCGAGGTACCACTGTATGTACAACCACAACCTCTGGACACAGACTACAAGGTGGTGAAGGCCTGGGGTGGGGGGTTGGGACCAAATAGAAGAGGTCACTGGGGGAGGGGAGAAAGGGGAGGAAGAGAAGGGAGACATATGCAATACTTCCAACAAAATATATATATGTATATATATTTAAAAAGAGTAACAATTTGCCGGTGGTTCTGAAAGAAATGGATGCAAACTTCCTTTCCTCGCACACATGGTTCATGTATTTGCTACCATTCTGCCTGGAGGCCATCACCAGGGAGGGGTGGAAGCAAATGCCAGCCATTTCCTCTGGAGCACCTGCCCCAGCTCCCAGCCCCCATAGCGAGGAGCCCCTGTGGGCCTCTGTTTTGGGTGTACGCACGCCGTTGACTGACTTTCAACGAATGTGAAGTCTCTACTACTTGGCCCTCACCATAATGGCGGTTCCTGTCAGAGCTGCTCCCTGTGCACTGATCTGGTTGATCTCTACGAGCTCAGCAACCCTAGTTCCTAAAATGTCCTGCCCCGGTGATGGGCAGGGAGAGAGGCGGGAGCTTGGGCTGCTGGCGGAGGAGAGGCACAGAGATTCACTGGAAAGGAGGGAAGGCCTGGTTTGTAGATGCCATGGAGCAGACTGCTGCCATGTCCATGTCCACCCTTAAAAAGACAACACACTGGTAAGATATACTTGGTGTTTGAAAAGCTGTCCATATTTAATGCATACAACTCTATGTCTGAGGTGTGCACCCATGAAACCATCACCAGCATGAAGGCTGTAAATGTATCCGTCATCTCTCATCTCCCTCAGTTTCCTTCCACCCTTTTCTTGTGTGTGTGTGTGTGTGTGTGTGTGTGTGTGTGTGTGTGTGTTAAGAACACTTACCATCTTAACATACTATCTATCCTCTTTGTATTTCTTTCTTTTTAAATATATTTTATTGATTTTTTTTTTACAGAGAGGAAGGGAGAGGGATAGAAAGTTAGAAACATCAATGAGAGAAAAACATCCATCAGCTGCCTCCTGCACACCCCCTACTGGAGATGCGCCCACAACCAAGGTACATGCCCTTGACAGGAATCGAACCTGGGACCTTTCAGTCCGCAGGCTGATGCTCTATCCACTGAGCCAATCCTGTTTCAGCTACTCTCTTTGTATTTCTTAAAGAGCTGACCAATCAAAAGTTCAGACAACTTTTTATGTTTGGTTTGTTTTTGTCTCAAAAATCACAATAAGCTTGGAAGCGAGAGGGCCCTAGAACTTGCATTTCTGAGCAGATCATTTTCCATGGCAACCCAGAACCTCTGCCTTTCCCACAAAGCCACCAAGGCTCATCTGAGTGTGATATGCACCCTTTCTGGGGACAGCACGCCGCCCCTTGGGGAAGACGGCTTTGTGGTGTGTCACCACAGGGCCTGTATGCAGGTGGCAGATGGGCCTCAGGTTCCAGGACAGCCTTTCCTTAGGAAGCGCTCCTGCTTCCCGGCTCCACCCTCCCAGGAGAAGGCTGTCGGCAGGTGCCATCTGCTCCACTGTTTTCCAAGAACTGGGAGCTGGGCTCCCCGTAGGGCTGCCATGTGCTGGGAGCATCTCCCCCAGAGACATTGCTTCTGCTCATTTCCTTCCCTGGCTCTCCCTAGGACAAATGTTGCAGCATCTCCCTCAATTAAACATTCAATAAGAAGGGAAGGGAAGGGATCCATTTTATCATTACCCAGGGCACCACCCACCTTCCATCTGTACCCACCTTTGCATTCTGTACTGTAACAACATGGCCTCTAGAAAACAACAGGCCTGCTTAAGCACTGCACCCCATCTTCTTTTAAAATATATATATATATTTTTTATTGATTTTTTTACAGAGAGGAAGGGAGAGGGACAGAGAGCTAGAAACATCGATGAGAGAGAGACATTGATCAGCTGCCTCCTGCACACCCCCTACTGGGGATGTGCCTGCAACCAAGGTACATGACCTTGACCGGAATGGAACCTGGGACCTTTCAGTCCACAGGCTGACGCTCTATCCACTGAGCCAATCCTGTTTCGGCTGTTGAGATTTATTTATCTTCTATAATTGAAACTATATAGCCTGGAGTGGAGGTCTGCCTCCTACTCTCTCCATGGTTGCAGCCATTTGGTGAGGTTAATTTGCATACTCATTTCTGATTGGCTGATGGGCATGGCTTGTGTGTGTAATGAAGTGATGGTTAATATGTATATTACTCTTTTATTAGATAGGAGTATTATTATTTAAATGGAGGGATAGAGAGTTGGAAACATCGATGAGAGAGAAATATCGATCAGTTGCCTCTTGCACACCCCCTACTGGGAATGTGCCCGCAACCAAGGTACATGCCCTTGACCGGAATGGAACCTGGGACCTTTCAGTCCACAGGCCGGCGCTCTATCCACTGAGCCACACCGGTTTGGGCACACCCTCCTGCACGACTCCCACTGGGGATGGAGCCTGCAACCCAGGCATTTGCCCTGAGAATGGAACCTTGACCTCTTGATTCATAGGTCAATGTTCTACCACTGAGCAATGCCGGCCGGGTCCAAATATGTGTTTCTATTTCCAGCTTGTCCTTAGAACCTCAGATGGATATTTACCTCCTTACTTAAAACTTGATTTTCAAAACCAAACTTCATAACTACCCTTTTATTGAGTCCACCCCTAGCTTTCTCTGTTTCAGTGGATAGTTCAACCATTCTCAAGCCAGGTGGGATTTTGTTATGCCTCATGCCCTAACCCCTGGGCAAATCCCAGTGAGTGGTTGAAAGTCCAAGAAATTTTCTGAAGATAGCTAGAGTGAGTTTTTCATCCTTCACCACCTTCCTCTATTGTGCACCAGCCTCTTCTCTCTCCTGATCACTAGGAGGGCTTTCTAGCTTCTTCTACCTTTGTCTTGCTGCAGTTTATTCTCCATATGGCAACTAGCATGACCTTTCACAACGAATTATCCAATAGCTTTCCTTCCTGCTCAGCCCCTAATCCAAACTCCTGCCATCATGCCCTATAAAGCCCTATCTGATCTTTGCATTTGCTAGTTTCTGTGCGTGAAATCTCCACTCCATCCCTCTAAGTCTGCACATGGCTCCCCCCTCCCTTCATTGGGAACCCCCCTCAGATTTTATTGATTCAGAATACAGTGGTACCTTGAGATACGAGTTTAATTCGTTCCATAACCTTGAGGCGTGGGAAACTATGAGACGCTCCAGTTGCGGTAAACTGGTGGGTCGTGTGCAGCTGGCCGATCCACGCGATGACTCCTATCTCAAATGTTGCTCGTATTTCAAAGCAAAAATCGCTGGCTGGACGGCTCATATATCAAAAATCTCGTATGTTAGGGCACTCGTATCTTGAGGTACCACTGTACTGTCATAGTCTCCCTATTTAAACTGGTCCTATAGACACCTGGATCCTACGTAAGTTTTCTTTACAACACCGGCTGAATGAAATTACAATGCATTCTCTCAATTGTTAATTTTAAAAGGGAAGACACTGTTTTCTCTCTTTCTTAGCACTGAATCCCCAAGGCCCCAAATGGTACTTAACGCAGAGGAACTGCTCAATAAGAAATTGTAGGGAAAAAATGAGTGTGTGAATGTAAACATCCTATGAGCTATGTGATTATTTCATGGGAAGCACGTGTGTTGAGAATGAGCCTGTCAGTCGGGTTGGTGTTCAGGATAAAAGAATGACTGTGGTGCTAAACCAGTGGTCGGCAAACCGCGGCTCGCGAGCCACATGTGGCTTTGAGTGTGGCTCTTCCACAATATACCAGAGCCTTGGCGAGTCTATTTTGAAGAAGTGGCATTAGAAGAAGTTTAAAAAACGTGGCTCTCCAAAGGAATTTCAGTCGTTGTGCTGCTGATATTTGGCTCTGTTGACTAATGAGTTTGCTGACCACTGCGCTAACCCATAGAATATGCTGACTCCACATTCTCCTCCTAAATGAGCCAGAGAAGTGATTTCAGAAAACAACAAGCATATAATAAACAGCTTCTCTGAGCATTAACTTGTGCTAATTTAAAAAAAAAAAGCAATTTACTTGATACTATTTGTATTTGCTTTCATAGCATGCGGTCCACATTTTTCAGCCTGACAAACCAAGACTCTTACCAAACAAACACAACGTTTTTTTTCCCCACCTGTAATTATTTCCTTCAATCACTGGTCACATTTAAAATGCCCGGCCTCTCGTGTGAGTACGTATTTGCTGGCTCTGTGCCCTGAAGTAGGGTAGAACTCTCTACTACCTCTTAAGAATCTGGTAGCATGTCTGGCCAAGCGTGGCTCAGTGGTTGAGTGTCAACCTATGAACCAAGATATCATGGTTCGATTCCTGGTAAGGACACATCCCTCGTGGGGCGTGCAGGAGGCAGCCAATCAATGATTCTCCCTCATCATTGATGTTTCAATCTCTCTCTCCCTCTCCCTTCCTCTCTGAAATCAATAAAAATATATATTTTTTTAAAAAGAACCTGACAACATATCTCCTTCTCATCCTCTGTTCTTCTCTCACATCTTCTGTAAGACTTCCTCTCTTTCATTTTCAGAGCATCCATAGCAGCTTCATGTACTTCTTGTCGGTCTTAGAAAAACATTAGCATATAGGACTCATATTTTCCAGGCAAGATGATGTATTTTTAAAATCGGGGATTATATAATTGTATATCTAGCAGCTAGTGGTCTGTGCCGCAAATAACAGATGGTTAATGAGTCACTATCGAATGAGTAAGTGAATCAACAAATAGATGAAGAAATATTGAATAACATAAAACAGGGTGCCGAAACCGGTTTGGCTTAGAGGATAGAGCGTCGGCCTGCGGACTGAAAGGTCCCAGGTTCGATTCCGGTCAAGGGCATGTATCTTGGTTGTGGGCACATCTCCAGTAGGGGGCGTGCAGGAGGCAGCTGATTGATGTTTCTTTCTCATTGATGTTTCTAATTCTCTCTCCCTCTCCCTTCCTCTTTGTAAAAAAAATCAATAAAATACATTTAAAAAGAAAGGAAGGAAGGAAGGAAGGAAGGAAGGAAGGAAGGAAGGAAGGAAGGAAACAAAGTTATGGTTTGCAAGGAAAAGGTGGGGTCAAGGAACAAATAAGTGGGTTATCCTTTGGCCCCCAGAAGCTCATAGATGTGATATGAACAAGAGCCAAGTATCTAACCATGAAGTGTCATCCTCGGGAGGGTGTGTGTGTGTGTGTGTGTGAGTGTGTGTGTGTGAATAGTGATAACAAAGGCAAAAACATTCTCGGTGAATAAATATTCCTCCTCATTCTTGGTCCAAAGAACTAATTTTCTATCTGGTTTCCTCATAAAAACTCTGGGCCCTGACACATGGATGAGGGGTCCCCTCTCGCCATGAGAAAGCATCTCTTAGTGGAGGGCTGGCCATTGTCACCACTGATCAGGGTCTGCCTCCATCACTCCCTGCTGGCTAAATTGTCCTCTGCCCTGCACATCCAGACAGAAGAGGATCTCCATTGGATCAGCTTTCCTCCCAGGCCACAGAGATGCCCACTATCCATTGCCGCTTTCAGAGCAGTCTTGCTCTGGGAATGCCATCCAAGTGCGTGACATCCCGCCAAGGGTCACAGGGTGAAGGCTCTTAAAGGAGCAGATATGTTGTCAGATGCCTACTCCCCGGCCTCCAGAAACACTGAAGGGAGAACGGCCATCGAGGAAACAGTCACAAGCAAAAAGTGTTGCAAATGACACTTCTCAGGCCGAGACCGGTTTGGCTCAGTGGATAAAGCGTCGGCCTGCAGATTGAAAGGTCCCGGGTTCGATTCCGGTCGGGGGCATGTGCCTTGCTTGCAGGCACATCTACAGTGTGGGGTGTACAGGAGGTGGCTGATCGATGTCTCTCTCTCATTGATGTTTCTGACTTTCTATCCCTCTCCCTTCTTGTCTGTGAAAGATCAATAAAAAATATATTTTAAAAAAAATTACACTTCTCAGGATATCTCACAGGTGGCTTTGTCTATTCAGGAGAGCTTTCTAGATGGGAGACATTTTGGATGCTACCAACCATCATAGCTGGAGGTAAGTTAGATGTTAGATTTCCAATGTGCACACCCAGTAATACAGTGTGGGAATCAAAAGCACGGGTAGAGCACTTGCTCAGGAGCCTTTCCTAACACACGCTGTGGGACTGTAATGTTTCCGTCTTTATCACCACGGCCATGCATGATTCTTTGCAAACACGTGATAAAGGGAAGCCGTTGAGTTATTACTTTTACTTAGAAATCAACGGGGAAGCCGAAACCTCTATGGCTCAGTGGATAGAGAATTGGTCTGCGTACTGAGGGGTCCCAGGTTCGATTTTGGTTGGGGGCATGTACCTTGGTTGCGGGCACATCCCCAGTAGGGGGCGTGCAGGAGGTAGCTGATCGATGTCTCTCTCTCATCAATGTTTCTAACTCTCTATCCCTCTCCCTTCCTCTCTGTAAAAAAAAAAAAAAAAAAAAAAAAAAAAATCAACGGTGGAAACCCTGAACTGAAAATGAGGCACCAATTTAAAAAAATAAAATAAAATAAAATGACCCTTAAAAGGAAAATCAACGAACCAGTCCCTCTGGAGATTCTTGTCCTTGAAATAGAGAACTCAGGGCTGGGCCGGGGCCCCCGGTGTTAGAAAAAGGGAGTCCTGCCCCATCATCCCCAAAGGCCTTCACCCTTTGATCCTCACAACCTTTAGAATCAGGGGGAAACACAGTCTGACTACCGACAGCAAGATCCCTGCAGTTCGCAGGGATTAATGGGAAGGCTTTAACAAAGTGCTGCAGATTCTAAATTAATCTCCAAACCTAGGTGGGCTTCCCCACGTGGCAAACCCAGACATTCCAGTCCCACAACGCGTGTGAGGAAAGGTTAAAAGTCGCTGAGCAAATGTGCCACCCATGCTTTATATATAAATATATATATATATATATATATATATATATATATATATATATATATATAATTATTATTATTGATTTTTTACAGAGAGGAAAGGAGAGGGATAGAAAGTCAGAAACATCGAAGAGAGAGAGACATAGATCAGCTGCCTCTTGCACGCCCCACACTGGAGATGTGCCCGCAAGCAAGGTACATGGCCCTGACCGGAATCGAACCTGGGACCTTTCAGTCCGCAGGCTGATGCTCTATCCACTGAGCCAAACCGGTCTCAGCACGCCACCCGTGCTTTTGATTCCCGCCTTGTATTCCTGGGTGTGCACGTTGGAAATTGAACATCTAACTTACCTTGGGGTAGGGACAGGAAGTCTTCCTGTCTCAAACCCAAGGACCTTCACCCTTTGATCCTCACAGCCTTTAGAATCAGGGGGAAAACACAGTCTGACTACCGACAGCAAAATCCCTGCAGTTCCCAGGGATTAATGGGAAGGCTTTAACAAAGTGCTGCAGATTCTAAATTAATCTCCAAACCTAGGTGGGCTTTTCCACGTGGCAAACCCAGACACTCTTCTGGCCACGCTGCAGTGAACCTGCACGTGGGCAAATCTTTGCGTGTGGACAGAAGCAGGCCTCGCCAGACAAACTACCGAACGCTCTTCCAGGTACAAGAAGTAGAAAATGTTCTTAAGTCACCCAGGTTTCTAGCAGAGACTGTGAGGGGAGAAAAACTATCCATCCTAAGGAGCTTATATTTTGAAAACCCTTTGTTTCTCCTTCCAGAATCCGCAGGGAAATGTCTCCCAGGTGTGGGGTTTGCATAATGGACTCGGCCTCGGCAGCAGGCATGCCTGTCACGGTTGAACTTGAAATGGCAAGGTTGACCCAGAAGTGCCTACCGGAGTCCTCCTTGCCTACCTGCCTGTCTTTCTGGCAGGTGCCACCACGTGACCTCTGAGCCTGCGTAACTGAGAGTGGCTGAACACAGATGACAGAGAAGGCACAGCCCAGGCTGATGTGGAGCAATGGATAGCTTCTCTCAGATACATTTCACACTCCTGACACATGCATGCATCTGCGTGTGCATCTAATCTAGCGGGTCTTTCTGCTCCCCCCCCCCCCCCCCCCAAATCTGTGGCCCACTTCAAAATCAATTGTCTTGGATTCAGGGAAATAGAGTTTTACCCGTCATTTAAAGATCAAAATTATAATTAGCTCGTATCACAAAATACATACAGCACGAAGAACACTGTATTTTTTTTAAAAATCTCTAAGTTACTCAGCGTCAATATGAAAATTCATCATCATTGAAGTTTTGAAGTTGCCCCTCCCACCCCTGAGGATTCGCCCGCTCTCCGGCTCTCGGCTCTCCGGCAGCTTCAAAGGGCTGCACCAGCCTGGCGCTCCTCTCATTTCCAGAAAACATATTGCCGGCGAAGTTTATTTCGGGCCGGTGCCTGCATTTCAAGCTTGAAGTCTTTCATTAACTTGTTTACTTTCCCTTAAAAGGATCCGATCTGCTCCAGCATCTTGGGCCTGTGTGACTCAGAGCCGTTCTAGCTTCCCTGTGGGCTCCGAGGAGAAAAACACCAACAACACCGCTGGGTCCCGGCCCTCGGGACCCTCACCCACCGGCAGTGCCTCCTGCTGCCTCTATGGCACCGGGCCCCGGGCTGCTGGCAGGAAAACTGCAGAAGCGTTTCTGCCCTCGGTCTGTCCTCGTCTCTTGCTTCTCTCCTGCTTCCTTGGACTGAATTGACCCCTCATTCCGAAATGGAGGCTCCCTCCTTTGTCTACACTCTTCTGAACGGGGTCAACTCTGTTTTGCATCGTGTGAACATTGAATAACTTGGGAGTATTAATCTCTTTCTTAGGTATTTTCTTTTAAACACACACACACACACACACATATATATATATTGATTGATTTTCAGAGAGAGGAAGGAAGAGGGAGAGAAAGAGAAAGAAACATCAGTGATGAGAGAGAACTACTGATCTGCTGTCTCCTGCTCACCCCACACTTGGGATCGAGCCCACAGCCTGGGCATGCGCCCTGACCAGGAATCAAACCCTGACCTCCCTGTTCAGAGGTCGATGTTCAACCACTGAGCCACACTGGCCAGGCGGTGTTTGCTTTTTTAGCTTTTGAACCTTAATTATAGAAATAGGAAAGAGAATTTAAAAACGATTTTCTTCTTAATGGAACTCTATGCATCAACAGGCCACGAAGACCCGGGGGGAAATGAATTGTAACGGTGAAATCACAAATAATATTTTGCATATGCAAAGGGAGGCGAGGGATCACTTTCCAAAAGTCGTCTTGCACCAGTAGGTGAGAATGAGTGGGCAAAGAACACACGGCCCATGCTCACTCCCCTCCACGTGTGCCGGGTCTTTCTGCAGAAAACCAAGCAAGTTAAATTGTCTGTGACCCCTTCTGGACTAAGGGTTCTTGGGAGGTAGTCAGCACGGGATAATGCCAGCTGAGTTAGTGGCTGCTTCCTCTTGCGGACCTAAATGCTGAGCCTACTGACCACCAGTTCAACCAAAGTATACCTTAAAGACGTGACTGCCTGCCCTGGAAGGACCAGGGCCACTTTCAAGAGGCACAGGCCCTCCTTGGAGCCATGGAATCTACATTTTAATAAGATACTTAGACGAGTGTTATGCACATTAAATTTTTACGTTAACCCTTTACTAAATCTCTCTCATCTTGATTCTGTTTCTTTCCACTCTTCAACTGACTGTAACTTCTTCTTCCCCTTACTTTACCCAAATATTCACAGATAGTAATTAATGCAAAGCCCTTTCTTTTTTTTTTAATATATGTTATTGATTTCTTACAGAGAGAAAGGGAGAGGGATAGAGAGTTAGAAACATCGATGAAAGAGAGACATCGATCAGCTGCCTCTTGCATGCCCCCTACTGGGGATGTGCCCGCAACCAGGATACATGCCCCTGACCAGAATCGAACTCAGGACCTTTCAGTCCACAGGCCGACGCTCCATCTACTGAGCCAAACCGGTTTCGGCCCTTTCTGTTCCTTGTCCTGTGCCTTCTTCTGACCTCTCTGTTGATGGAGAGCACTTGCGGCACAAATGGAGTCAGGTTTGGAATCTCAGTGCCACAGAACTTCAGACATTCTAGGCATGATAGAGAGACAGCTGACTGTGCTCTTCAAGGTCATCCCGGTCAGACAGAAAGGCACACACACACAGACCCACCCACGAGTTCCCTTCTATGGCTCATGGCTGTCAGGGAGGTAGAAACAAAAGATCTGTGGCGGTTTGAGCTCCAAGGCCTTCATTTTATATGAATGAGGCATCCATGTCCATGATACAACGAGAGAATTATTCCATATGTGGATAGCATCTGAAAGACTAGTGAAGGCTGATGCCGATTTATATTAAGGGAGTTTTTTAAAGCTATAAAATAGATATTTGTGTAAGAGCAATCCTAATTACGGTGCTATCTGCTGTTTACAATTTTTGGCCTAATTGCTATGTGAAATGATATTTACTATGCATATTATAATTACGTATTATCTTCCTTTTCATTAGCGTCTACATTTTTTTTAGGGCCAGGATAAAAATGTTCCCACATTTCTGTACCCTACAGCCTACTATGACAACAGCTTACAGAGTGTACATTTTCAGTAAACCACTTAATGGATTAATTAATGTTTATGTTTCACTCTTGTTACATTTGTGTCTATGCATATTTATGCAAATTAATCCAGTAAATTACTGAATCTCTCCACCACACACACACACACACACACACACACACACACACACACACACCTTTCCTGCTAATCCTGAAAATGTCAGAAATGGGAAGGAAGTCTTTCCCATACACCTACCATGAAGAGAAGATAGGAGAGAGAGAAGGCACACAGAGAGGAAGAGAATGGAAGGATATGGGGAAGAAGGAAAGAATAAATTGTATTACATCTTCCTAATAATTCATAGAAAACATTCTACATGTAACAGTTGTCAAACATACAATTCCCCAAGTCCCAACCAAAGTTCTGAGTGACTGTAGCTGAGTGGGTTTCATCACACACAGCGCTGTGGTCCTTCCTCAGATTGGAGTGCAAGACACCATAGTGTGCTTGCTTCTCTATTTACTTCAAAAATGTGCATTAGCCAAGACTGGTTTGGTTCAGTGGATAGAGGGTCGGCCTGCGGACTGAAAGGTCCCAGGTTCGATTCCGGTTGGGGGCATGTACCTTGCTTGCGGGCACATCTCCACTATGGGGCGTGCAGGAGGCGGCTGATCGATGTCTCTCTCTCATCAATGTTTCTGACTTTTTATCTCTCTCCCTTCCACTCTATAAAAAATCAATAAAATATATTAAAAAATAATGTGCACTAAAGCACTGCTTATGCTAGTTTATCTGCATCAAGACACTTGCCGGATACACCTTTACAGGTGTGTTCCCTCCTTCTCTAGAACTGGCCTTTAACTACTCTAAGTATCAAGTCTTAGAAGAAAAAAAAATAATTAAGATGAAAATGAAGGAAAAAAGGAGGAGAAGAAACAGCAACACACACACACACACACACACACACACACACACACACCACAAACACGGAAAACCAAAAACAAACAAAAAAGCCTTAGACATATCCTGATCCATCCCAGAATTCGAGATCTACTAATTATGTGTTCCAACTGCTACTTTTGTACCTTTCAGAAGTTCACAGACGAGAATTATTGGTTAACCAGTGCTTCTAATCCATGTGGAAATTGAACTATGAATTTTATTAAAAATTATCATTGTCATATTTGCTTTTATCCTGCACCACAGTCCACGCCTAGTTTGTTGACACTGCATTCAACCCTCTCACAAATTCATCTATTTCCCAATTCCCAATTTCTTTATTTTTGTACCTCCTGTAAAGCCTAATCCTGAGTTTTATGTTTGCTTGAGAAGATGACCAATTTATGAATGTTCAGGCTTTAGAGATATTACCATATAACATGGATTTCTGCTTATAATTTTAAAAACATAAATAAATGAAAGAAATATTGCTCATGACTCTCTTTCCTAATCAGAGAGAATTTTACTTCAGTTACCTTAGTAACCAGAATGTCAATCATTTTCTCCCCATGTCAATCCCTTTAGATTTCACATAGAGCAACATCTTAAAAATAGAAATATTTCACATTCTAGTTAATGCTGGAATTTATTTAAAAAATAAATGTCCTACTTATCTGAATGTTTTCTTAAAGAAACAATCTATTTTTCTTTCTTTTTTAGATTTTATTTTTCAATTAGAGTTTATATTTGCTATTATTTTATATTAGTTTCAGATGTATAGCATAGTGGTTAGACAATCATATACTTTACAAAGTGACCCTCCCCATAATATTTCTAATACCCACTTGGCATCCTAAATAATTATTACAATAGTACTGACTATATTCCCTATGCTGTAGTTTTTAAAATATATATATTTTATTGATTTTTTACAGAGAGGAAGGGAGAGAGATACAGAGTTAGAAACTTGCATGAGAGAGAAACATTGGTCAGCTGTCTCCTGCACGGGGCAGGATGTGCCTACAACCAAGGTACATGCCCTTGACTGGAACTGAACCTGGGACCCTTTAGTCCGCAGGCCAACGCTCTATCCACTGAACCAAGCCGGTTAGGGCCTATGCTGTGCTTTACATCTCTGAACTGATTTTGTAACTATCCATTTGTACTTCTTAATGCCTTCCCGCTTTGCACCTAGCTCCCCAACCCCCAACCCTCTTCCACCATCAGCAAAGGCTGAGAAGTTATTATGGTCACTTTTCTTCTGAATGTTTTCAGGTTTGCTTCTGATCTGCATGGTCTTAAGCCACCTGAAATTTATTTATTTTTTTTTTTTGTAGATCTGAAGTAGGGATTTAATTGTTTGTTGTTGCTTTTTCAGGTAAATAATTGGCTCAGCATTACTTACACCACTCTCTCCCCACTGATTAATGTTACCTCTTCACTTATCAGATTTTCTTGCATAAATAAGCATATTTAGGCTCTCTCTACGGTGACAACTCTGCTATTTGTTAATCCCTGCAACAATAACACAGTTCTAATTAACACAAATATAGTAAGTATTCTTCCTCTTACAAAACTGCCTCAGAATTTAGATGCTCTCTACATTTTTCCTTTCCTTATAAAACTCCTGTATATAGAATTTTCTCATTTCCCCATCCTGTTGGTTAATACTTTTATTCTTGAATTTATAAGGTTTTTACACATTAAAAAAATTAGCTCCTGTCTTTTCTAGATGTATAGGTTTTTTGCCTCATTGCTGTTGATCTCTACATTTACGTTTTTATTTTTTACTTTTTCTAAACATAAAACCTTTGGGTACTGGTTTAAACATTACAAAAATCAATTTTATTCTTTATTTCCTTCATGACTTCTGGGCTAAATTAAAACTTATGAAATAACACTTAATGACATTTCTCAATAATCAGAAATAAAACTCCTTAAAATAATAGCTTTTCCCACATTTATGACAAAGAAATGAATGATATCTTATGACAGCCCATCCCTGCTCTTTGCTCATTCCAATTTACATGGCCTATAAATTAAATTCCGAGTTCTTGACGAAATTTAACATATTTTACTATGTATTTTGTATTCAAGAATAGACCTTAAATTTATACTCAATCTTGTAATAAATTCAGTAGTTATTCATACTTAGAGTTTTATATTGAACTAGAGGCCTGGTGCACAAAATCTGTGCACGGAGGTGGGGGTGTCCCTCAGCCCTGCCTGCACCATATGCAATTCAGGACCCCTACATCTTTTTCTTGTCTAACTAACCTCTTCACATTTAAAAAAAATTAACAGAAATATCACCCACTCTAGGAAATCCTCTGAACAAATGTCTTTACAATCTGTATTAAGCATTTTCAAGTATACCATTCTTTTTCTTGAACAGCTACTTAGAGTAGATGCAATGTGCTTTCCATTCTTGCATCTGAAATTTTTCTTCTTGCT
Source organism: Lasiurus borealis (assembly GCA_004026805.1). Classification (NCBI taxonomy): domain Eukaryota; kingdom Metazoa; phylum Chordata; class Mammalia; order Chiroptera; family Vespertilionidae; genus Lasiurus; species Lasiurus borealis. Next base: position 8,014 of record PVJN01025934.1, on the reverse strand, counting down.
CTTGTAATATAAAAGCTTACCCAATTTACATTTGCCCTTCAAGGGCTTATATTTGGTTCAGTTTCTAGTTGTCGCCCTGCTTTTTTTTTTTAAGCAATAAATTTGGGTTGTGATAGTAAGTCTCACTTGTAATCAAGCCTGTAGGTCTCCCTATCTGAATATTTCTATAATACCTATCACTTTAGCATACCAGAGATTGTGTTCACTTATAGAAAATAACAATAAATGTCACCTGATCATTTGATCTTCTAAATAAATTGTTCTCATGCAGAGGGAATAAATATTTAAGAAATTTCTTTAGAAAATGTGCACTTGTTGGCCTATTGCCTTTGTACGCAGAAGAGAGTTTGGCTGGGTATACAATTCCCTTGGTAACAGCCACTTAATCTTGAAAATCTTTAGAGATTGATGTGCATCTTCTAGTATGTCAGTATTAAGAGATACTGACATTAGCTTGATTTATTGTTTATAATGTTGTTAATGATAGTCCATGTAAACTTCTATGTGTGTCTTTGTTTAGATTTTTTTTTAAAGCTATGAAGAATCTAGGTGAGAGCAATCCTTTCCAGTTGTACCTTGGGCCCTTTTGTTCAGTTTGGAAATTCTTTCTCTTCTTTGATTAAGGCCTCTCTTCCAATTTTTCTATTGTCTCCCCCTGCCCCACCCAGCCCCAACATTATCTAATCTCTAAATTACATTTCCTCTTTCTTGCCACTATAGTGTAATCTCCTGCTATTGTCTTCCTCTCTTTGTCCTTTCACTCTGCATTTCAGGAGGGAATCACCAGTTTTTCTTTTGCATATTTGATGCCACGTTGCCGGAAATCGAACATTGTTTCACTAATAGAAAGATGTGGAAGCCGGGAAGGCTGGTCAACAACCTTAATTGCTCTAACTACTCATTGTTAGCTGAAGCCTGAAGCAGCCTCCAACTCTGTTTGTCTTTTGTATTTTTGTTACTGAAATTTCATGCTAAAGGCTACGGGTAGGTCCCAAAGTCGCAATAAAAGGGAGAGCAAGGCTAGAGCAAGAGTCTTCTCACTAGGCTGAGACCGGTTTTGCTCAGTAGGTAGAACGTCGGCCTGCGGACTGAAAGGTCCCAGGTTCGATTCTGGTCGGGGGCATGTACCTTGCTTGCAGGCACATCTCCACCGTGGGGTGTGCAGGAGGCAGCTGATCAATGTCTCTCTCTCATCGATGTTTCTGACTTTCTATCCCTCTCCCTTCCTCTGCAAAAAAAAATCAATAAAATATATTTTAAAAAAAAAAGAGTCTTCTCACTAGACTCTAGTGACTAGAGGAAGGCTCCTGCTTGGCCCCCAATATTCCCAAATTACTACTTTTCTAGTCTCTTTTCATTTGTGTGTGGCCTCCTCCAGAACCCGAACCCTGAACCACGCGGGATGTGAAAGGGGTTTCCACACCACATAAAAGTGGAAAAAGCTATTATTTTAAAGAGTTTTATTTCTGATCATTGAGAAATGTCATCAAGTGTTATTTCATAAGTTTTAATTTAGCCCAGAAGTCATGAAGGAACTAAACAATAAACTTGATTTTTGTAATGCTTAAACCGGTACCCAAAAACTTCCTACATGTTTGTTTTTTTTATTTCCCTTGCTGTCTTTCCTTTCCTCAGACAGCTCATTTAAATTTCTGATTTCATCTTAACATATTCCTTTTCTGTACTCCTTGTTCGCATTGCATGAAGGTCAAATTTTGTTCTTCCGCCTTCAAGTAGGGATCTTATATTTGCTTCATTGATGTTAGTCTGTTTAGAAAACACCTTTTACGAGACACGTTTTTCTTTGGGGCTTTCCATACCAGGTATCAAATTCCTTTATGCTGTAATGTGTCTCCCACAGTCCGAGTCTGCTTTTGTTTTGTTGTGTTTGTTCATTGTCAAGAGGTGAAGCATCTATCCGGGCCTGAGTTTCTCAGAATATTGGGGGAGAGAGAAAGACAGTCAGTGTTCTTAGCTCCTTTCTACAACCTTTTAGATGCCAGTGTCAAACTACCACCAGGTGCAGATGAGAAAGACATGTACATGTCCTCCATCAATTACGCTCCTTAGCACACTTTATCTGCTGTGTCTTGCACTATTCCTGTTACCGCACTATGTCTTCTCAGCAAGAGGATCAGATGCTTATTGTGCTCCCTGTGTCAAGCAAACATATAAAAGACACTCCTCCCAGAAACAGCACTGCGTTAGGGAGATTTCTCTCTCTGCCCTTGCTTTTCACGCTTCATCTTACATGACGCAATATGCAAATAACACTCCCTACCCTGACTCTCAGCCCCATTCTTCTGTGTGTTGTACACTGAGAGGGGTGCTGGCCTCTGAAAATATGCAGAGAGAGATACACTGATGAGAACATGGACAGCGCTGTTGGGCTGTCTTGTTCATTGCCTGTGTCTCTGGCATTTGGTCACTTGTTTGCTCACTGGTGCAGTTCCTGCCTCTTCGACTTAGGGGCAGAAAGATGGGTAAGTTGCCTTATTCTCCCACCTTCTCTGCATTATTTGAGCTGTGATAGATCAGAAGTTCCAATCCGCACGTAGTGCAAAGGCACATGCTGAGGGCAGTTCTCAGCAATAAGTCAGCTAATTAAAAAAGCGTATCAGCAATCTGTTCTTCAATTTGTTTACAATTTTGTTACTGTTAAGAATAACTTTAGCCGAGACTGGTTTGGCTCAGTGGATAGAGCGTCGGCCTGCGGACTGAAAGGTCCCAGGTTCGATTCCGGTCAGGGGCATGTACCTTGGTTGCGGGCACATCTCCAGTGTGGGGCGTGCAGGAGGGGGCTGATCAATGTCTCTCTCTAATCGATGTTTCTGGCTTTTTATCCCTCTCCCTTCCTCTCTGTAAAAAAAATCAATAAAATATATTAAAAATAATAATTTTATTTCAAAGAGATTTTTTTTTCATAAAAAAAGTTCATAGTTGTAGTAGGCACAACATGTCAATCTGGAAACTACACACAGATTATTAAAAGGCATTTTCAAAACACGTCATTGCTATTTTATAATGAATATCGAGTTTATAAAAACTGATCTCCCGACAAAGAGAAATTACCAACATTTCCTGTTAATAATATGTCAATTAACAAAAGCCACTGCCATGTGAGAGATTTCTGTAAAGCACTGTGTTATATTTCCAGTCCACCGAAAATAAGATTTTCTGAAGTATGACTTGGATGTTCCTGACAGGCTTTGAATATCATCGAGGGGGTGTATTTGCCCATGTCTGCACCGACTGTGTGAATTAATGTGTTATTGAAAGCAGTGCTATGATCCCCATTAATTCTGGCAACATTTTTTTTGAAGTAACAAGAGGGTGGAATAAGAATTCCATGGACTACAAATTGGAAATCACCATGTACAGGGCGTAATGGAATATGTGCATTGTGTGTCAATGATAGGGTATGTATTACCATTTCTTATAAACGTGAAGTTAAGCAGTGTTATGGAAATAAGAGTCCGAAATGTTGGATATTCAGCTTCTTTTTTTGTTAAGCATTGACTCTAGTAATGCAGAGATGAACTATGTACTAATAGCTTCTACCTTTAAGAAGCTTGTCTTCTATGTGCAGCCATCATTATTGTGACAAATGCTCTACCAATGCTCAGCTCAGGATCCAAAAGGGACACCTGGACAGATGATGCGATTCAGTGACCTTTCACCTGAATACTCGGGAATTCTCAAGCAGGCCCACTGCACAGGGGATTCTTGGGGCAAAGGGAATTGGGGGTTCAGAAAGGAGGAGGTGAAACAGCCTTTGGCACAGGGAAGCGACAGGGGTTTGGAAGCCTGAGGGGGCCAATGAGAGAGGAGCCCTAAATGCCATGCAAAACAGATGGCTATCCTTGAAGTAGCAAGACTCTGTGAACAACCCATAAACAAGAGAATATATAATAAGCTGTGGATATACATCAATGAAATGTGACTGAGTGAGGAAAGTGAATGAACTACAGTTCTGTGAATCCACAGATAAACTGCAGCCAGGGAAAGATGAATAATAATAATAATAAAAAAAATCAGTCAAGACCGGTTTGGCTCAGTGGATAGAGCATTGGCCTGCGGACTGAAAGGTCCCAGGTTCGATTCCGGTCAGGGGCATGTACCTTGCTTGCGGGCACATCTCCAGTAGGGGGCGTGCAGGAGGTGGCTGATCGATGTCTCTCTCTCATCGATGTTTCTGACTTTCTATCCCTCTCCCTTCCTATCTGTAAAAAATCAATAAAATATATTAAAAAAACAACACTGAGATGTCATAAAACATCTCTCTCCATGTATGTCCATTAAAGACATGTGTCGATAGGCATAGCTGATTACTACAGAAGAAATTCACTTTATTTTAAACAAAGATGCTAAAAAACACTGAAATTAATAAAAAGTTTGCTTATTTGGGTTCAGTAATCGAGAGAGACTGCAGCCAAGAAATCCAGGGGAGGCTCAGGCTCCAAGGGCAGCAGTAGAAGAATTCGGACCGGAAACCACGAGCAGAGGTGGGGCATTAGAGGCCAAGGCGAGGATCACGCAGACCCTCCCAGGCCGATTACTGTGTGTGCGCGGGAACGGGGGAGGGTGGAAAGGGCTGACGGGGAAAACACTGATTCGGTGGAAGATGGTGTTGGAGAAGAGTGCCAGAGGTACCCTGGGCTGCCTAGACTTCCTGCAGGTCCTGCAGCAAATTAAGCCCGAAACATTTCTAGGGGCAAAAATCGACAAAATTGAGGGGAGGACACAATAGTGAGACAGCAGTCAGAGCCGACTTAACAGCACACACCACACACACATACAAAATATTTTATATATTGTATACGAGAGGCCCGGTGCATGAAATCCGTGCATGGGTAGGGTCCCTAGGCCTGGCTGGAGATGAGGGCCAATCTGTGGGGTAGGACCGGCTGGGCGATTGGGGGTCCCCTCTGTTGGCACCTACTCACTGGCCCCACCTCCCCCATTGCTGCCACTAGTCACCTCCCTCTGGGGGCAACTGATGGGGCTATGAGAGGGGAGGGGCTCCTGCTGGCACCCAACCTGGCTGGCCTGGGGCCTGCCCACTGGGGGCATCACTGCATTGAGTGTCTGCCCCCTGTGGTCAGTGTGTGTTATAGCGACCAGTCGTTCCACCAGTCATTCTGCTGTTTGGTTTATTTGCATATTGGGCTTTTATTATAGGATTCTATGATAAATATATAATATGCAGTATATAGTTACTTATATAACTATATAAATATATGATATACAATATATAATACTATTTATATAATTCTATGGATACATTTACATAGCTTATCAAATGTATTTACTTATATTGTATATATAATATGAATATTATGTTATATATTTACATATATGTATTTATAATGTATACATATATTCAAAATACATCAATAATAAGTACAAATTTCAGGAAAATGGTTACTTGTAGGTTTTCCTCTGAGAGAGAAGGGGCTGGGAACCAGGAAACAGGGTGATTCCAAAGGAATTGGTATTATTCTATACCTTTAGCTAAAAGGCACATTCCTTAACTTAGTGCTATTTTTCCTTATTTTTTATTCTGTCCCTATTTATTAAAATATTTTTTCTACCCATTGAAATTTTAAGGAAACCAATAAACTTATTTCTGTCCTAAAGTTACTTACCCTACCCTATAGAAGCCTTGCCATTTCCAAGAAAAGGGACTTCTTGTGATTTTCTAATTTTAATGATAATGAAAAATCTCAATTGTTAAAACTCTTTGAGGTCCAGAAAATTCCTCTGAAGGTTCAAGTGATTTTGTAAAAGCCCTTTCTCTTCAAACTAGAGGTAAAGGAGTGAGGGAAAGATCCTCCAGTCTGTAAGGCAGCAAAAGGCTGGATGATGGAAGGGAACTCCAAAGCCCTTGATTGGGCTGTGGGCTCATGGCTCTGGCCACGGAGGAGACCGCACCTTTCCACTTAACAGACAAAGTGAATGTAAATGTGTCCTCGATCACAATACCCCCGTGTGAAATTCAGCAAAAGAAAATTGCGCTAAGAGCTGGATTTCAGGCTTAACTCTGGGACGCTCTCTCTCTTTGTATGGGACTGATCAGCTCCCACTGAGAGCTCATGACGGGGAAAATGAGGGTCTGCTGTCGCCTTGTCCTTGAATGCTAAAGGGGCCAGGGCCACTCCGACGCTAATTTCACAGCGGCCCTTCCCTCTGATTGGCTAGCAGGAACCAGCATTCTTCCTGGCTTCCCTGAGAGTGAGGCAGTCTGGTTAGTGTTAACCACTACCTTTTCCTAGGAAAGGAAACAGACCATCGGCAGAATGAAGAAAGAAGATTGCTTAAAGGAAATATGAAAAAGCGAAACTTTCTCCTGATCTATCAGCTTTGCAGATGTCTTTCCTGATATTAGACTATCTACCTGTTTTTTGTGTGTGTTACTACAGAAATAAGTTTATATAATTGCCTTTTTTAGTTCCACCAAAGAGCTAACCCTGACCTAATTTTTTTGGTTTAAATGATGGTGAGAAAATAATCTCAGTGCAAGTGATTATGAGGTGCTGCACCTGAAATTGATGGCTGGGCTGGAATCGGGTCCTGATGTGTGTTTAAAGGCACGCGTAATTATCTTGAGAGCAACGTGACTTGCATTACCGGCACAAAACTACCCCCATTTAGCATTCTCGGTATCTTTTCCTGTTTGAAACTGCTCCGTCCAATCTCCTCTAACTAAATAATTTTCCCCTGCAGAAAACGATCTCATGGATTTAAAACGTATGCTATATGGGAAGAAGTTCCTGGTGGGGGAGCTTAGATGGAAAGTATGAGGAGGAATAGCTAAGATTCCTTTGATCATAAGAGGAAGGGTAAGATGATACGTACAGATCGTGTGTTTATGGGTGATGAATTAATACATATTAGGAACAGGAGAAAGAGAGTAAGAGCAAAGAGAGAGAGAAATGTTTGTACTGGGATGCAAGAGAGCAACATACTTGGATAAAAATGGTTCCCTTTTCATAGATCTACTTACTATTTGCATGTGAATTCTGTGTCTATGACCTTTGCCTATTTATCTTTGGCTTGTCCATCATTTTTCTGCTTCATGGATAAAGCATTTTATTTTATTTTTATTTTTAATATATTTTATTGATTTTTCACAGAGAGGAAGGGAAAGGGATAGAAAGCTAGAAACATTGATGAGAGAGAGATATTGATCAGCCGCCTCCTGCACGCCCCCTATTGGGGATGTGCCTGCAACCAAGGTACATGCCCTTGACCAGAATTGAACCTGGGACCCTTCAGTCCGCAGGCCAATGCTCTATCCACTGAGCCAAACCGGTTTTGGCAAATAAAGCATTTTAAATTTTGGAAATTTTCCTTGGCCTTTCACATATGCTAACTTATATTTTTCAGCATGTCTTTTGTTTATGGTAGTTATCTCGATTCTGAAGATTTAAATTTCTATTGTGGTAAATCCTATTGGCCTTTTCCAATATGGGAAAGTTTTCATTACATCATTTGCTATTCTTTCCATCTAGGCAGATGCATCATGCCTCAACTATCCTACCCTGCTGTGCTGTGCAGAAATCTGAAGCCTTGTCTTTGCTTTTTAGGGCATCCTTCAAACACGCAATTACCCCATGCCAAAGTGTTGAGTAATTGATCTGACTCTGAGGAGACGACTTTTGCAAGAACCAATGAGAGATTAGCAGATGGGTGAGCCTTCAACACACAAATGCCTGCGAGTCCATTTAGGAGAGAGCCATGCTCCAGGAAATTAGCTAGTAGCCTTTTTATTGCATTTTTACTTCTGTTTCTCTTTATTTTAACTCTGATCTCTTGCTCCCACCAATGCTCATCAAGTCTCAACAAAGGTTCCTCTCATCCTTTAGAAGAATTTATTTTGCAAGAATTTAAAATAAAATAGTACTCTCAATTAGTTTCTGGGTAACTTTACATAGACATAATAGGCAGGTTTCCTACAGCTGCACATAATTGAGTTCAGTTCATCATCAGATCTCAATGGTTACTTTCATAT
>PVJN01025933.1:0-29538 GCA_004026805.1 Lasiurus borealis | reverse complement strand
CTTTACACACACACACACACACACACACACACACACACACACACACTAGTATGTGTAATTATACTAGTGAATAAAGTGGGCTTAAAAAAAGGTGAAATTCACATAATACACAATGAACTATTTTAAGTGCACAATTCAGTGGCGCTTAAAGCATTCACCACGTTGTGTAACCGCCACCTCTCTCTAGTTGAAGAACTTTCTCTGTATCCCAGAATAACACCCTGTACCCTTTCAGCGATCACTCCACATCTTCCCCTCCCCCCGCCCGCCCTGACACCTCTAATCTGCTTTCTGTCTCCATGAATTTCCCCATCTTGGACATTTCAAAGCAATAAAAAATGGGCTCTTAAGTAATATAAGCTGTCTGAAATACTATGTGATCATTCCAAATGTAAACAAGGTAAAAATTTGTGGTTTAAGTTTTTGTTCTGGAGTTAGGATTTCACAGATCAGTAAAATTTTGTAAAGAATCTTAAAAACTGACATTGGCTTACCAACCTAACAAATAAGAACATTAAAAATCACACAGAAAGGATATTTTAATCCTAAAAAGGGCAATCTTAGGATAAAAAGTAGTCCTATATGCGAAGCCAGTTTAGCTTTGTGAAAACTCCCACCACCTCCCTCCCTTTGGCTGCGGGCAGGTCCAAGCGTTGCCACAGAGCGGCACAGGTGTTTGGGAATCCCTGACCTTGGACCTAAATACACTAAGCGTGTGTGCTCCCTGGCCAAAAGCCTTCATTTTCCAAAGAAGGTAACTATGAAACAAAACGGACTTTACCCCGTAAGAATGAAATCTTTTTTTTTTAAATATATTTTATTGATTTTCTACAGAGAGGAAGGGAGAGGAATAGAGAGTCAGAAACATCGATGAGAGAGAGAGCCATTGATCAGCTGCCTCTTGCACACCCCCCACTGGGGATATGCCCGCAACCAAGGTACATGCCCTTGACCAGAATTGAACCTGGGACCTCTCAGTCCGAAGACTGACGCTCTACCACTGAGCCAAACCGGTTTCCGCAATGAAATCTTTTTGATGGCCCCGGCTGACAGAATCTAAGCCTATCTCGAATCCACAGAAAGGATAGCAGTTTCGCAAGAGACACCAACATAGAGAGAGAGAGAGAGAGAGAGAGAGAGAGAGAGAGAGAGACACCAACATCTGTGTGTGAGTCAGGACTTACTACTTGCCCGTATAGACGCGTGCGCCTGGGGGCTGGAGAAGCCACTTTTACAAGGACAGGAGCTCTCAGAGGAAGGTTTCCCCAGCTGGGCCTTTACCTAAACTAGAATATGCATTTCGGTGGTATATAAGGCCAGAGAGTAAACGTGATATACTTCCTAGAATACCAGTTTACAATGCAGTTCAATCATGTTACATATTTTTACATTAAATATAACAGTTATGAAATAGAATGCAAAACTCAATTCGCTTTTTAAAAAGTCCTCACCAAAGGAAACTTTTTCCCACTGATTTTCAGATAGAGTAAAAGGGAGGGACGAGGTGGGGAAATAGAGAGAGAACATCAATGTGAGAGAGACAACATCGATCCGTGGCCTCCTGCACTTGCCCCAACTGGGGACGGGGATCAATCCCGAAACCCAGGGACATGCCCTTGACGGGGATGGCACCTGCGATCCTTCGGTGCCCAGGCTGGCGCTCTAACAACGGAGCAAAACTGGCCAGGGCTCACTTCGCTTTCAATGAAAAGGCTGAGATTTCAGAAACACAGGCTCTGAGGGTTCTTAATAGGCCCCAAAGGGCCGAGGCCCAGACTCCCTACAGCAAGGAGTCTCCTCTCAGTCAGGCTCTGCCAGGGCGAGTGGGGGCCACACCGTCCCCATCTGTCCAATCTGAGTGCATACAGGGCTCCAGAAAGAGGCAAACTGGCCCGAAAAGCCACCTGCAAATGCCACCAAAACCGTTGGGGAAAAGAAGCAGCAAGCTGGAGGATTCACAGGCCTGGTTTTAAAAGTTCTGACCGAGCTACAGTGATCACGGCTGGTGCAGACCTACAGACGGAGGAGCAGAAGAGAGGCCAGAAATAAACCCGGACATGTATGACCCCTGACTTTCCACAAGCATCTAAGTCCACTCACTGGGAAAGAACAGTCTTTGAAACAAACGGTGCTGGGAAGCCTGATCTCCACATTTGAAAGAATGAACTTGGACCTTTCCCGAACCCCACGTACAAAAGTGAACTCAAGACAGATGAAAGAGCAAAGAGGAAAGCTAAGATCATAACAAACTCTTGAAAGAAAACCTAAGAGCACATCTTTGGGTTAGGCACTGGTTTCTTAGATATGCCACTAAAAACACAGCAACAAAAGATAAACCAGATAGCGTGGACTTCATCCAGATTGAAAACATTTGTGCTGCAAGTGATAGCATCAAGAAAGGGAAAGCCAGCCCACAGCTTGGAGGAAATATTTGCTCTGCTTATCTCTGAGGACTGGCATCACCATACAGGGTGGGGCAAAAGTAGGTTTACGGCTGTGAGTAAGTGCAGCAGTTTTTTCTTGTATTAGTATTAATTATTGTAGCATTTTCTGTACAAACAACTGAACACTACCCCTCCACCCCCCAAGACTTAGGTGTGACAAAGTTGCGAACACCACCCCGGATTGTGCCCTTCAGGCCACTCCACGCTCCCCAGTCTTTGGTCAGCTCCCTCTTCGCTTTCCGCATTTCCACCTTCCCTCCCCTCTTGTGCCACCAGGAAAACCAAATCAATTAGGCCCTACCTTCCCTGACTTCCTTTTTAAATCCCCTTCCTGCCCCGGAAATTTGTGAAAACTCTCTCGGCTCCTGAAGATGACTCTTTCCATGGACATTTCTGGTTCTCAGCAGACCTGGTTTTCGCAGCCTTAATTCCCAGGTAGGAAAGGGACAGGCTGACTGTAAAGCAGGCATGTCCAACCCGCGGGCTGTGAGTCTGACATGTCTGCTGTAGAGTGACAATGTCTGAAATACAGCAAAACTGGTTCATTCAACTAAATGACACCCAGTGACGGGTCAGCTTCACCCGGTCATGATACCATCTGAGTGAGGCGCTGAGGAGAATGTTCTGGGCTGACTGCCTTGCCTCGTCCCTGCATCTGCATCTGGCACTTTCTTAAATGAGGGCAACACGTGACCGGGCAGGGGCGGGAGCCAGTGCTGGTAGGCAGGGGAGAGCTCCCCTCTGGCCAGGTCTCACATCCGAGCCCACGCTCTCAGCCTCCCAATGCTGTGCTCTAGCCAGTCACCTGACTGAAAGCACAGCGACAATTCTTTTTGTTTTAAATATATTTTATTGATTTTTTACAGAGGGGAAGGGAGAGAGGGAGAGAATTAGAAACATCGATGAGAGAGAAACATCGATCAGCTGCCTCCTGCACTGGGGATATGCCCGCAACCAAGGTACATACATGCCCTTGACCGAAATTGAACCTGGGACCCTTCAGTCCACAGGCCAAAGCTCTATCCACTGAGCCACACCGGTTTGGGCAGCACAGTGATAATTCAGAGGTGCAGAGAGGAGCCGGTGGCTCTGAGGACCAGCCATCGGGCCGGTCCTCACTCTGAGTGCTCTCCCTTCTTCTTTAACGTCTTGAGTAGAAAATATGTTCACGGGCCAAATACACGCGCAAGGAAAACCCTCCATCCCACCAGCTCAGGGATCACTTTTAACTTCTTGTTTGTCTTTGAGTTTCACTTAGAACCTTAACACATATCCCTGCAGTCCCTGTAGTGACAAGGTGGCCCGATGTCCCCCCCCACCCCTACCCCCTCGCACCCCCGCTCCCCTGAGTCACTTCCTGGCGCTGCAGGTCCATAAAAAGGCATCGCTTACTCAATATGAACCCTTTTCCAGGGTTTCTTCTCACCACACCCACACCACACACTCCCCAGCCTGCTGAGGGAGTCACCCCTGTCCCCAACTGCTTTCTGGGACCACCACGGAGGTGATCCACCCCTGAGCAGTTCCAGTCGGCCTCCTGGGAGGCCCCGCCCCTGCCCACAAGCTGCCATCACCCCTGTGCCCTGTGAGGCAGGAGTGTCAGCGCTGAGCACAGCCAACGGCCAAGGCAGTGACTTCTAAATAGGTGTTGAAGGAGTGACACAAAGCTTTCGGTGGCTTTTGGAAGGCAGAAGGTCAAAGCTGAACTGTGTTCTCCTTTCTATGCTCAGTATATCACACCAAGTTTTCCTGCCTTTCGAATGAACTCAGTTAACTAAGTGTTTTGTTTTTGTGTGTGTGTGTTTTGTTAATCCTCACCCGAGGATATTTTTCCCATTGGTTTTTAGAGAGAGTGGAAGGGAGGGGGAGAGACAGAGAGAGAAATACTGACGTAAGAGAGACACATGGATTGGTTGCCTCCGGCACGCTCCCCGCCTGGGGCCGGGATTGAGCCTACAACTGAGGTCCATGCCCTTGACCGGAATGGAACACACGACTCTTCAGTCTGAGGGCTGATGCTCTAACCACTTAGTCATACCAGCTTAACTAAAAATTCGGGTCTTAATTTTGACCTTCTCTGGCACAATGAAGAGTGCAGGGCTGCTGTACCACCAGGACTTAAATCAGCAAGAGCACGCATGCTGAGTGTGCAGAGGCAGAGAAGGAGGAAGGGGAACCTTTGAAACGCTTTCTGTAAATCAGAACCAGGATCACAGGCCTTTTTTACTACAGTGCAAACAGCCCCTCGATTGTATACCGCATCGAGGCTTAGTTCTGTGCAGTATGGCGCCCCCTCGGATAAATGCCTCCTGAAACAGCCAGTTTTTTGGTAAAGAAGCCTCTCCCCCTGACTCCCCGACTCTCTGCTGCCATACCCAGCAGGCAATGTCTAACCAAACGCAGATCACGCAGGGGGAGCTGCGGTAGCGGCCAGGTTATGTTTAGCGCTGGAATACTCTCCTTGGCTCTGCCCAAAATGCAACTTCAACCTGACCCCCGCAAGATGGCCAAATCCTAACCAGGGGAACCCTGTCAGAGGGCTGTGTGTCCCCAGAGCTGCTGGGCTATCCTAAGGGCCCAGGCGGCAATCTAAGGCTGTGGAGTTCATTTCATCCACCGCCTCGAACCCCCAAGGTCCAGCCTTACCTTCGTGACCCAGAATCTGCATCTCCCGCCGTTCTAGATGGCACCATGGGATCAGCTAGCCTGGTTTCAGCGGCGCTGCGCTCTGCACCGAGGTACAAGCCGAGAGCAGAGTACCGCGCGGCTAGATCGCGGTGATAAGGAACCGGCAGGAGCAGCTGGCGTGCGCTTGCGCCCCGAGGTGTGAGCCCCGCGCGCCTGCTCCCCGTCACCGGCTCCTCCCGGGACCTCGGGCCAGTGGGGAGCCTCTCTGCTCCGGCTGCCACCACTGTCAAGAGGGGACTAACAATACCTGTTTGCGACTCATCCGAGAGAGGCCGGCTAATGAACACCTGCGAGGAGCTTTGAAGATTAGGACGGTTCCTGGGTGCTAATGACAAACTCTCCTTTGGGCGTCCATTGGGCCGAAGTCGGGGAGTACCAAGTGCGCCCCGGAATCTGCTCTTCTCGGACAACTGTGCGACACTGGAAGACATGAGCGCCGCCAGGCCTGGGGCGGCAGATCTGTGTGTGCAAGATGGCAGACCGGGCTGATGGGCGCGGGGCTGCCCGCCTGGCTGCACACACACACGGCGCTGGTCTAAATATTTACCCGGGCGGCATGCTGCAGTTACTATGGACGCCAGGGTGAAAGCACGAGGCTGCTCAGTTCCCGTTTCCTGCCAAAGAGCGCTCGCTCTACTGAACACGCGTCTGCAATTTCCTTTCATCTCGTGTCTAACATTTAAACATGAAGTCCAGGGCAAAAAGTATCCCAGGGACTCCAAATCTATCTCACATTCCACTGAAAGACTTTCCTTCTTTAAAAGTAAAAAAGAGAAAAGGCTCAGATAAACCATGCGGAAGCCCATCAATGAAACTACATAAGACTACAGACTGAAGTGCTTTTTAAAGGTGGTATTTGGTTTCACATAAACACAACATGTATTTCCCTCCAAATATACTTTTCTAACCTTTGTAGGCAGGACAATCTATATTCATTTAATTGGATACCGGTAATGGCAACTCATGTAAGAAATGCAAAAATTCAAGATTAATATGCATTTAATGAATGCACAAAACAATAAAAATGCAGGACTCATAACCACGGACATTGCACTATTTGAGTAAGAGAGTTCACATGTTTTAGAAAAGGTCAGTTTCAATACCTGAGGGCCTCACCTGGAAAATGAATGAGATAAAATAAGAAAGAAGGCCTTAAGGAAGTAGGAAGAGGGGAAGTAAAAAATTTCAGAACCCAGTTTAACTATGGCTTAAAATGTAAAATTAAATGAACCTCTCTTTAAAACGGCTATTTCTTACTTTTCAATGTCACTGTGGCTTTATTTGCAAAGAAAGAAAACTTTGGAATTTCTTAGTCTTATAAAGAACCCTTCACTCCCTGGACAGTCACTTTCGGTTTCTACTGGCATTTTCTCTCTTAACGCAGGATAAAATAAAGGGAGAAATCTGTACGTTCTCACTGCGCTTTTCGTCCTTTGGAAACCAGGAATGGCGATCTAAGCTTCTTCCTTTCAATTCCCATGAAAATAAGAAATTGAATAGAAGTCCACAGGTTCAGGAAGGGATTAAGATTTCATCGAGGACCCCAATAAGGGACACTGTTAGGTAGGCCTTAAGCCCAGATCTGACGGCTCCAGACTGTGGGGTGACTGAATCTAATTAGGAAGAGAGGTGTGTAGGAGGTAGGGTCACTAAATTAACGAGACCTCAATGTTTTCCAATCTAGTAAAATATATTTTTAAAATCTGTTCTTCAATTACAGTGGCTGCACAATATTCTATTACTTCCAGGTGTGTAACACAGTGATTTCAAATTATATACCTTACCAACGGAGCGCCTCCTAAGTCTAGTACCCACCTGACACTGCACATACTAATTACATGATTATTGACTATATTCCCGAGTAGTAAAATCTTTGGAAAGGCAGGCACAGACAGAAGGGCTGTTGATGTTATCTGAAGTAAAAAGATCTCCTGAAGACCTGGTCTCCGGCACAGGCACAAAACCCCACGTTGCCCACAGCCTGGCGGAGCAGGGGCGGCCTAAGTTTGAGCCGGACAGCACCAGTTTCTGCTGGCCGCGTCACCCGGTTGGGGTGGGCCACGTGTGGACACTCAGTAAAGCTGGGCCGGAGCTGGCTTCTCTCCTCCGGGCGGCGGGAGCGAAGTGTCCGGGACCATCCCGGCCAGGAGCAGGTGCGCACCAGCCACCCGCCCTAGTGCCCACGCAGCCTGGAGTTTTAAAGCAAGTTAGCAGACTTAGGGGGACACGCCAAGAGTCCACCAGTAGACCTGCCCGTGCACATACGGCACAGGACAGGTGACACAATGTAACAAGGTAGCTCAAGCATCACAAACCATTTGAGGGCACTGTCAGGAGACTGAAAGAATGTAAAATGTTTAGGTTTTGAAAACTGCTGTCAATTTTTTTTCTTAAGCAATAAAAAATACTATCTACTTTCTGTGAATAAGTGCATATAAATAATATTTATGTGAACACACACACACACACACACACACACACGCATGTCTGGAATGGTACACAGCAAACTCCAGACGATTCATTTTGAGATGGCCAGGGAAGACAGGAGGCTGATTTGGGGGATGAAGCCAGAGAGCATTTTAGTTTTCTTTGTAATTTTTTAAAACTTTTAAAGTAGTTATCTTCACACAAAGATTTCTGAAAGAAGATAAGAGGCAGCGAAGGCAGAAAGGGCGGCGCCGGGTCCTGGGGTGACTGACTCTCCAGCCCACCCCTCAGGCCCCGGATGCGGGTACTGCGGCTCACTGTGGCGTCTGAGGCCTGTTTGCATTACGAACTGACCAGTGGATTTAGGCACTTTTTTTTTTTTTGATGGGGGAGAGAAAAAATACAGAGGCTTGTGAAAACAGGGACACATGCTGCCCACACTGGAGAGGTTTCCCGGGCCAAAGACTTTCAAGTATTCGGTGTCAGGATCCATGTGTGCTCTCAACAAAGCATGGAGGAGCCGGCAGAGCTTGGGTTACATGGCTTGTACCCATGACATGAACCGGATCAGAGCATGTTTAAAATGTCTGCTTACGAATTCGTTAAAAATAACAAGAAGAGGCTCCTCTCAGGTAACTTGAGTGCCACGAGGAAAATGTTATTAAAAAACAGGAAGAACGGCGCTCTTCTGCATGCGGAACGTCTCTGTGTTTGGCTTGGCAGGAGCCAGGGACACTCGTGTTTCCGCTTCTGTACGAGACTCGCGTGTCTGTGAGACAGGCTGTGCTGGTTGAAGTTTCTGAGCAGAGAGCCAGCCTCACACACACACGTTTAGTGACAAAGGGAGGTATTTCATTGCTTTAAAAAAAGGTTCTTCGCTTCTACATGAAGAGTTGACAAGTGGTAGTTGCCCCAAGACTGGCTGCCGCGTGGAACCTGAAACCGTGCTGGTGGGCGTTCAGTTACGCCAGCTCCTGGGTGTGTCCTGCACTTGAATGTCTCTGCCCACGCCTGTTCCGTGGAGCGTTTGGCTGCTGCTGGCGTGGAGTCAGGCAGCCTTTCCTTTCCTGTCCTGTCCAGGTCAGAAACCCATTGGTCAGCGCCACCCATTCACCACTGGCGGTGGTCGATCTCTCATCGGCAGGTTCAAGTTCTCCAAAAGTCGCCTTTTTTTCTTGCAAGCCTGCATTTTCTATGTGCAACCAATGGTGTCACGGTTGTTTCCCTGAGTGGACGGCCTCACTTCGTTTCTTTTTGAGGAAATGGCTGTCAAATGTTCAAATCTCAATCCCCAGCTTGTCTGGCTTTTGTTCTTTCCAGTAAAAGTGATGCTCCTGAGAAAGTGGCTAGTTTAGCTTGCAACTCAAACAAACAACGGCACGGTTCCCCTGGAGAAAGCACGGCGCTCTGACATACATACCGAGGGCTTTCTGTGCACTTGGCCTTCATCATCTCACGTGAAAAGCTGAGTATGCAGGGCTGAGATTTAATAAAACCGAGCGCCTCATGGTTCACCCAGAATCCTTCGGCCAGACCTGCATGCGCCTGATGGAGCACACCCTGCCTTGCTCTCTGTGAGGAGCCAACCGCCATAGCTACTGCTGCCCTGGCACAGGCGGGCAGACGGCCACACAGCGAAGGGGCAGCGGAGGCCTTGGTATTCTTCTGAAGAACGCCGTGGCCTTGCAGATCCCTGGAAAGCGGCTCTGGGATCCTGCTGAGCCCACTGCCCTGTGTCAGGACTGAGGACCCCTCACAGCTCCCGAGCTGAGAACAGGCCAGCCAGGGCTGCCCCCGATAAGCTCAGTCCCAGCTTCGTATGTGCAGACGTGGTGGACAGCCCACCACACAAGTGAAGTTCTCCTGTTTGTGATCGTCACAGATGATGTGAAAACCTTTTTTTGACAAGAGCTAACGTGGGGAGGGGAGGCGTGTGTAGAAATACCGGTCTCTCATTTTACTTAATAGATGGACCCGAGAGAAGAGGCGGGAGCAGTCGACACCCTGGAGGTGCCCTGGAGCCCGGGGGGCTGGACCTGTGAGGACAGTTCAGGCACAGCCCGCAGCAGCACAGCGCGCACTCCGGGGCTGACGGCGCTCATTTCTTCAGGAGGCGAAGGACAGAGGAACCAGTACAAATACATGGAGCGAGGGCTCTGAGGCAGTTCAGGCGCTGGGCTCTGCAGCGCCAGCCATGCCCTAGAAAAGGGGTGACCTCAGCGACAGCTAACACTCCGGGTCTCCCGCCGCGGCGGCATCGCTCTACACACGGATCGCACACTCCTGTGAGCTTCACCGGACCCCGAGGTGGGTCACCTAGTTCGCAGGTCGCTCCTATTTCCGGGCAGAGAGCTGCACTGCTGGCCCAAGACGAGAGCAGGGTGGGTGAGTGAGGGAGCTTCCCCGCCTGGTGGCTTCAGAACCCCTCTCCCACGCTCCCTCCAAGCACCCTGCCTCTCAGCTCAGAGGGAAGGTTAGTTTCTCTCAGAGTGCCTGAAAGGCTGCTGCCCTTTCAAAGACCAGTGACACGCCAATCAACGTTTAAGAAAAGGTGTACCCCCCAACACCGTTTGGTAAGATGGGGTGGCGGCCTAGGCAGCCACTTGGAGTTGGCAAGGAGGAGACTGTGCCAGCAGGTGGGGGTGAGGCTGCCAGCATCGGCTGGGTCTCAACCTCGCCCACCCGGATGGCGAATCTGTTGACCCTGAGATGAAAAGGAAAACACAGGGAAGGCTGAAGCTCCAACAGAGAAGGCTGTGCTCACCACTAAGGAAACAATTCTCAGTGATGCCATTTCCTTTACCCACTTTTTATGGAGCGGAATGTTTAAAGGTGTTTCTCTCCAACGTTACAGAAAAGTGTCAACCTGCAGGACACCTGTACACCCCCCACCCCAGAGCGGGCCGGTGTCAGCGTCTGAGCACACGGGGCAGCGACTTTCCTCTGACGTTTGCAGTGGGGACAGGCCAGGCCTCCTAGGACCCTCGTGCCAGCCCGCAGCGCGACGCCCGGCAGCCCTGCCACACCGCCAGAGGCAGGATCACGACCGCCCCACGGCCCCAGGGTCGCCTTCCGGGCTTGACCTTGTCTTTTCAGAACCAGGATCCCGGACAGGCTGGCCACTGCATTCGCTGTGACGCACGTCCCTTTGGTTTTTCGGGGGAAGGGGTTTTGATTCATGGATGGTGAATTCACGGGCCTGAAGGCAAACCGGACCTTCCTTGCTGGAGCAGCAGTCGGTCCTTGGGTGCCTGAGCCGCTGTGTTTTCAAGATTCCGAAGACTTTTTTAAGCGCCTCAGGAGAGGAGCGATGTGCCCATTTTTCAGTTTTCCGTCTCCACGTCCTCGGTGGCGCTCTGTCCATCTGACGGGGAAGAGGCGATCAGTGGGCGAGGCAGCGTGGTTACCTGTGGCCAACTCTTTAACCAGGCACCGCGTACAGCTGCTTCTGAGACTGACAAGTCCTATTTGACTGATAAGTAATGAGCTAAGAAACACACCGGTCACTAGTCTCTGAGTGGTCATTCCGAGAAACAACTTTCAATGTTCGATCCACCGGTACTTACTCTCAGAGGCGGTCTCAGACGGCGTGAGAAATAACCAGGTGACCACGACCTTCCCGGGACACTTCGGATTCATGGAGGAAATGAGAACATTAAACCCGGGAGGCATACCCGGCCGACGGGGCCCGGGAAATGGGACAGCGGAGAAGGACATCTTCAGCTCCCCCCTCACCACGTGAGTGATGCCTGGAGCGTCTCGCACTTTCCTTAAACCCGAGACCAGTTTGAACCGCAGACACTGAAATATACCCAGCACAGAGAGCAGACCCACCAGAGGGTACACTGACGGAGCTGTTACAGCCACCCCTCCACACCCCGCCCTGCAGCAGAGGAGCTGGGCTGATGCCCATTCATTCATTCATTCATTCTTTCTTTCTTTCATTCATTCATTGCTGTGGCCCTGGCCAGAGAGGGTGCTCCTGCTTTACTCAAACAGGCCAGTGACACCGACCGTGCTGGCGGCTCCGGGACAGGACAGAGGGGGAGCGGTCCTGGCCCCGGACACTGCAGGTGCCCCCTCCACACCGCCTCTCCTGCTGGGACCGACCCTGGGGCGGGGGCTGAGGCCGGTGACCTGGGGAGAGACACAGGACCCTTCCTGCTAGCCTCTCGGTTCGCTGTGTTGGAGGCTGGAGAAGCCTCCCTGCCATCGGGCCAGCAGTGGCCTGTCACCCACCCAGGCTGCCTGTGCTGCGTCTGTCTGTGTCCTGGATTAAAAACGTCCGCGTGTTTCTTCACCTCTCACTCTTCCTCTTGTTCATTTCTTCTTCACTTTCTCATGAAAATGTCCGAGGAGTTTAGCCTTTGCTGCAAGGCAGGAATCGTGACCAGAAGCCTGAGCAGAGGCTGTCCCCAAGTTCAAGGGCAGACTAATTAACAATGGTCTGCACTCCCGCTGCCCCGGGACGCTTTAGTTAAGTTCTCCCTCTCAGGAACACAAAAGAAACACCTTTCCATAGAGGGCCGCTACCAGCGAGCTTCAGAGGGACATTTCTAAAAAGTCACCACAGAGCGCGACCGGACAGAGCGCGACCATTACGCAACATACAGCTGCTGGTGAGGCGATCCCGAGCTGCTGCCCTATTCGGGGCATGAGTCACTGGCTTGAGCTGCGGGAGAGTCTCTTTATTTTTGGTCACCCCCGAAACGCTCTTCCTTCCCAGTTCAGGGGCGGGGGGACCTCCGAGGCGCGTCCTCGCTAGGAGGGACGGCCTGCACCTCGCACAGGCGTGTCTCCATCGAGGAACCGGGGAGGGGGTACAGGTTTTACGAGTAGTACTGGCCCCGCCCGGAGACGGAGCGTAGCAGGAAATGACACCGCTTCCCCCGAGCCTTCCCGCACACTCTTCTCCGAGGGAAGACTTCCGTGTAACTGCTGAGCCGGGAGGAGTTAGCTCGTGAGAAAGCACACTTTCCTATCACCAGCCTCCATTCCCAGGAAGAGGGGGCTCACCCAAAAGGAGGCATCGCTCTCTGGCTCCCCACCAGGCTTCCAAAGATGTGCAGGTGGGGGAGCTTCCTAAGACCTAGAACAAGACTCAAGCCGTTAGCAGCTTCCCTGAGGCGGAAAAAGGATCAGAGCGCTTTCTTCCCCTCTGGCCACGAATGCCATTCTGGCCTGGCTCTTCCTGCTTGGAACCCCGCTCTGGACCTGAGTGTGGGTTCTCTCTACGGAGGGCGCAGTTCCCCAAACCCCACCAAGCCATCAGGTAGAAGGAAGACCACATGACATCTAGTTCACTATTCCTTAAAAAAAATTTTTTTTATTGATTTTATTTCAGAGAAGAGAGAGGGAGAGGGAGAGAGAGAGGAACATCAATGATGACAATCAATCATGGATTAGCTGCTTCCTGCATGCCCCCTAATGGGGATGGAGCCTGCAACTTGGGCATGTGTCCTGACTGGGAATGGAACCATGACCTCCTGGTTCATAGGTTGATGCTCAACCACTGAGCCATGCTGGCCAGGCTATTTATTCTTAAAGGCAGTTAAAAAATTCAAGCAATAGCCTTAGACGGGTGGCTCAGTTGAAGCTTTGTCCCATCCATCAAAAAGGTTTTGGGTTCGATCCCTAGTTGAGGCCTGTATGGGAGGGAACTGGTTAGTTTCTCTTTCATGTTGATGTTTCTCTCTCACTTTCCTAAGTCAGTAAAAACACATCCTTGGGTGAGGATGATTAGTAAAAAAATTCAAGCAATAGCACAGAACCAGAGGCCCAATCTAACCTGCCCCCTGCCTTTGTATACAGAGCCTAACTTCCTGTCTGTGGTTGCTTTCATCACAGCCAAAACAGGAACTGCTAGGACACTGAGAACAGTGTCAGTCCCATCCAGAGCTGTGCTGTCCAATACAGCAGTCACTAAGAACATGTGCCTATTTAAACGTGAAATAAAATACAATTCAAAACTCAACTGCCCAGCTGCACTGGTCACACTTTAAGTGCTCCACAGTCACACGTGGCCAGCAGCCACGGCAGTGGACAGAGAGCACAGAGAACATTCTGCCACCGAGCAGTTCTCTGGGGCAGCACTGGAAGGACAGGATTTCAATCATCGAGTGAAATTTACAGCCACGGGTCCAGGCCCCTCCCTCTTTCCACAGGTAGAAGTGTTCAACAGCACGTCACGTTCCCACCTGAACTCTGTAGAATGTGCCAGTTCGCCGTATTAATGGAAAACATTACTGTCTAACAGAGGAAAGCACCACGCCAAGTGGGCCAGCTCATCGGTGCGGGGACGGGATTGGGTTATTTCTTCACTTGTGGGGGCCCCTGCCCCGCCCCCTCCCGTAAACTCTAGGAAAGCTGGGCCTTCGCCGCTGCTTCACGCCCCTGCTTGGCAGGAGGCAGGGGCCGGACAGACATCTGTGTAATAAAGGAAGTCAGTCCTGGGCACAAAACTGTCACACAAGAGGCTGCTGAAACAGGTGGATGTTGATAAGGCCTTGGAAAAAAACTGCGATTAATCCTGTGGCAACGGTTCTACAGCAGCCCAATTTTCAATGTGAAAGAAGGTGGTTTTTTATTTTTATTTTTAAAAATATATATTTTATTGATTTTTTACAGAGAGGAAGGGAGAGGGATAGAGAATTAGAAACATCGATGAGAGAGAGACATCGATCAGCCGCCTCCTGCACGCCCCCTACTGGGGATGTGCCTGCAACCAAGATACATGCCCTTGATCAGAATCGAACCTGGGACCTTTCAGTCCGCAGGCTGATGCTCTATCCACTGAGCCAAACCGGTTTTGGCAGGAGGTGGTTTTTTAAAATGCTCTAAAGGTAGCCAGGTCTGAGGCCTGGCCCTGCCACGCACAGGCTATGTGACCCTGGGCGGGCTCTTTCCCCGACCCTGAGGAAGACCCTCCTCCCAAAGTGGGCACCGCGGCGCTCCAGGGAGAGAGGAGCCCATCACTCCACCGGCCTGCTCTCTGTGCACCTGCCCGGGGCTGGCTCCTCAGGTGTCTCTCCTCACCGGGCTCCTTGCTGGTTCTCTCCACTGGACCGGGCTCTTCTGCAGTGGGCTGGCTCTCAGTCAAGTTTAATGGCCCTCAGCATTGAACACACAGAGAGCTGCTAACCGAATGTAAAACGGATCAAGACTCTCAAATAAATAAATAAATAAATAAATAAATAAAGCCCAAATAAATAAAACACTAAACCTCTCATGAACATGCTTTTTCTTTAAATGTCCTTAACAGTAAACCAAGCATTCTGTCAGTTTTGAAATTAAAAAGCACCCCCACCATTTGAATTAGTAGTGTTCGGGCCCTAAAGGTCACGTGACCCCTTCAAGTCCATGCACTCCACTCCTTTCCCTCCGAGGTCAGAGAGCAGCCAACCAACCCCCCACCCAACAGCAGAAAGAACAAGCAGGTCACCACAAAGTCTTGGGATGGAAAAACAAAATCAACGAGGTATATGATAAACATAAGATTATTTCATTTCAGAAGAAAGTCATGGTTCCAACAATGACCGGGACACAAGTGTCTAATCAAACCGGAAACCTCACAAATCATACATGCCTGTTATTTATAAGATACTTTAAAATAAGCACTGCCCGCTTAGGTCACAATTGCATTTGTTTCTGCCCACTTGGCTCTGACAGCTGAGGTATCTGCACGCCACGCTCGGCGGCCGTGGCTCTTTCCTGGACGCCCAGCAAAGCAGCGGATTCCGGCCTGACCTGTAGCTGGCCACTGTGGACACTCATCCCCCCCCCCCCCCGCTCCCGTAAGGGGCTGGAGAGAAAAGCAGCCCCATTTTATTCCACGGACGCATGTATGGTCCCTGTGTCCCCGCCGGCTCTGGAAAAGCCTGCCTGCTCTCTAGTCACACAGATCACCTCGTCCCCCAGAAAACGTGCCCCCCTTCCCAAAGGGGACTCTGACAGGTCAACCGCTCTTGTTAGCCACAGCTGTGCTGTACATTTTGAAGTGCTTTGAAGAAGCTTTTGACATCCATGTTCTATTTCACCCAAACACAAATCTGCATAACAAATATTTTCAAATACCAAGAATAAGCATAGCACTACACGGACACATTTTAAGGTACTATTATTAATTACTACAGGAACTGTCTTTGAAGCTAAGTTGTTTTTTTTTAAGTCAAATGGTGCATAAATTGTCAGAGGCAAACTGTAATTATTAAAAGTAACCTCTATACACCTTGAAAACTTGTTGCCATGTTAAATATTAAAGTCGGAGGGCAAGCCAGAGCCAATTAAAATGCAAACTATGTCCTCGGCGTCTAGGAAAGCACGAACGTTTCAGAATGAGGACCCACGATGGGGGTGCTATTTCCGAGCAGGGGACCTGTCTCTTTCAGGCTCCACAGCGAGCGTGAAAACAGTCCTTCCCCGGGAAGTTCTAAGGGTTCCCGCACGTTTTCTGGCTGCAATTCCTTCCCAATTCGGGGAGTGTCCCCCCGAAGCCTCTGCGGTATGAAGCAACACAGATGTAACCCAAACTCTGCGGACGACAGGCAACTTGGCCCGGCGCTGCCACCGCCTCCCCTCCTCCCCCCACCCCACACCTTCCCCGGGCGGTGACTTCACATCCTTTGACATCAGCACAGCTCGGAGAGGGGGATGGGAGCGCGAGCAGAAAGCAGAAAAACCAGCTTTGAACTAGGCACGCAAGGCCTCTCTCCAGACAAATTCTGAGAGCAGATCGTAAAAAGCCAAACTGCAGGGACACGCCCAGCCGCCCCGGTGCGGTCCCGGGGAAACGGCGAATTCTGCGGAAAGGACTTCCTGCTGGTCTTATCGGAAGCACAATAGCCATTTATTCACTGGCCACGGAAGGCTCCGCGCAGAGACGCACAATAACTTACCTCGAATATGGAGAAGGGCCACGGGCTGGAAAGGCCCATTGGAGTTGGCCGCATCCACCACCATCCTGCCCCCCGCTTTATTACATGTCAACATCTAGACTCGGCGGGGAAGGCGATGGACTCCTTAAGGCAAGGAAGCAGCCTCCATTTTAGTTTTAAAAAAAAGACAAACTGAAGCTCTGCAGCTGGAGGGAACTGGCTGCCGCGTGATGTCAGCAGGCACGGAGCCCGCCGATTGGCCGGAAGCTGCAACTTAAAATGACACGAAAAAAAACCTGCAAATGGAAAGCGCCTTCAGCCGGGCTGTCAGCGTGCAGGGAAGCCGGGGCATTTGTGGCTCTCTGCAGTCTGCATTGCAATAACTTTTAGGCAAAGACCCCACCTCTGAGGGGCAGGTCTGCGCCCCGAACCCTGCAGGGCGGTAAACATGATTGAGAGCTCCCCAAACCAGCGTGTGTGGGTATCTATACCGGAGCCTGAAATTTCAGGAGTCCCCTAATTGGTACCCCAAAGTCAGTGGATTTTATGCCCACTGACCGCCTTCTATTTCCTAGTTCTAAGGATTTTAATGTCTGTATTTTATTTGGCTTCTTGGCAATCCAGGTGTGTGTTTTTTTAAAAGCAAACTGCTATTCAGGAATTACACGGTCCCAATTCATAAATTTGGACTCCTGTCAACCTCTCCTACCACCAAGTTATAAACTTATAATCATCAAACACTCGTTCTTCCCGAGATCGAATTTTTATTGGAAAAATTAAGTTAAAACTGAAAAAAATTTAAATTATATGGGAAATGTAAACTTTAATAGCTTGAAAGTAGGAGTTAAAAAAGACAAAACAAAATGCAGAATTTATTGTATTTTAAAGATGTCAACATATTAGATACTTTTATGTTTTAATCTTTTGTTTACATTTAAAATAAAAAATATTTTAAAATTATTTTTATGGGGCTAGTATTAAAAGCTATTGCTCAGGTCTTAATTTCCTATTTATCAAAAAGGTTAATGAAAAAGCTGTTCCAAGAAGAGAGTTTCTAAATTGGAATATCGTAGGGGGCGGGGGAAGGTTGGACAGATTCCCTATATAGAGAAATATCAGATGAGCACCAAATAAAAACAAGTAAACTCTAAGAATAATCTCTCTGGCAGGGAGAACTTAAGAAATTCCTCATTTCTTCACATGCACAACTAAGTTTGTCTGAGCGACGTACCTTTTTATAATTTCTCACACAAATCCCCCACCCCTCTGGCTCACTTACGAATAAGATGTAAAAACCTTTGGTCCCTAACTATATTAATAAGGAGCAACACCTGGAACACGACTGGTGGGCAGTTACACCAATTCCCAGGCAGGGCACACCTACAGGGGTTCAATTCCCGACTGATGGATATTACTCTCTCTCTCAAAATCAATAAAAATGTATCTTCAGGTGAGAATTAAAAACAAATAAGCAAGTAAAAACACACCAAGTCCCCCCCCCCCCGCCCCTCTTTCCACAGAGCTGAGGATGCTGCTGGTTTGCAGCTGGCCACAGATTAGAACCAGCCACAGGGAGCAGGCGCTGTGAGGCGGCCCCACCTGCCTGGCTCCGAGGCCGTGTGAACAGCAGACGTGGCTTAGCAAAACAGCCTGTGCCTGGAGGCAGGTGACGGGAATTTGGATTCGGGATGCTAACCCTCCGGGTTCGCTGGAGGGGGGTGAAATGGCTCCCCACCCTCCCCTCACCCACAGAGGGAAGCCAGAGGAACTCAGACTTAAGTACGATCAGAAAGGAGGGAGACGGGGGGCTCGGTGATGGGTCCAGAAGGACATGCTTCCGGCAGGTCTGGACTTTAAAAATAGAGAGGCCTGCCCTCACATACTGTAATTTTTCCTCTGAGACAAGCTGAGGAAAGGGCCTGTCCTGCGATTGTGCTGCTGAAGCACAATGCAGAAATAAGGGGGGAAACCAGCTAGAATCTATATATATATAAAACCCTATCATACAAACAGACCGAACAGTGGAACAACGGAACAACTGGTCACGACAACGGGGCTGACCACCAGGGGGCGCACATGGAACATGGTGGGTGTCAACCAGCCACGGTGGCATGGTGGAGCAGGTGAGCAGGGGGTGCCAGACCCAGATGGGGCACCAGTAGCTGTCACTGGGGCAAGCCTCTAGTGGTTACGGAAAATTCTTTCCTCCTGCGCGCCATGGTCACATCCGGTGCTCGCAGCTGCTGCCGGGCCTGGCCCTGCTCACCCCGCTACTGGTGCCAGAGCCGCTACGCACCCACTACTGGTGCCGCCCCCACCCCTCGGTGCCGTCAGCGGGTGCGAGCGGTGGCTGCAGGATTCTCCACTTCCCCCGGCTCCTGAGCAGCGATCGGGGACTGGCAGCTGCCGCCCGGGCCTGCTGCCGGCCTCCGGAAGCCCAGAGGAAGAGGGCCTAAGCCATCAGTCAGACATCCCCTGAGGGTTCCCAGGCTGCAAGAGGGCACAGGCCAGACTGAGGGACCGCTCCCCCGCAAGTACACAAATGTGGTGCACCAGGCCTCGAGTAAATACTATCAACAGGCTGGTGTTCATTCTTCCCCAAGTTGGTTTCTAGTTAATATTCACCTGGGTCTCTCTATTTTTCTGGTAACTTGACAGAATAATCCTTAAGTTCACTACGCAAAATAAGAAGAATAAAGAGAAGGCCAGTTCTACCAATTATAAAATATATAAATTAAGGACAGTGTGATATGGGCTTAGGAGGAAAGTTGATGGGACAGAAGCAACAGCCCCAAACCAATAAATATATTGACACAGTATAATACTATGATATGTAATTAATCTAAAGTCAAAGATGACTGGTTGGCTATATGTAAGGGAAAATCAACTTAAGTCTTAATTTCATACCAAAATAAGATCTGAGTTGGGTTAAACAGTTAAATAGATGGAAACGACAACCCTAAGTCTCCAAAGCCTTAGAAGAAAAGGGAAGTGAACATCAGGGTTCAAGGAGAAATGAATATTTAAAAACACTGAACCTCTGAGGGATACTGCTCACATTAAAAAATTCCAATTTCTGTACATTTCCTCTGAATACCAAAAGGAAATAGAAATGCTACAAATGGAAGGAGTTAACAATATACTATAGCTGGTTAGAAAAAAAAAACTGAGGCCTCAGTGTTTAAATGACTTAGTTCACAGAAGAACTTTTATCAAGAATTGTATAAAAAAGTATTTCTTCACCTACCAAATGAGCAATCATTTTTAAGAATTATAATTACACAATACTGGTAAAAGCAAGCCGTAACCCTGCCAAAAAACACCCCTAAAAATTCTGGAAAATAGTTTGACATGTGTCAAGATTCCCTAAGTGATTTTACTTCTGGAAATCCATTCTAGAAATACAGTAGCCATGAGTGAGCACCACATTTTTTAACTTCAAAAAAAAATTTTGCTAAAATACACATAACATAAAATTTATCGTCTTAACCATTTTTAAGTACACAGTTTAGTGGCACTAAATACATTCACATTGTTGTGTGGCCATCACCACCATCCATCCACAGAACACTTTCATCCTGAAAATCTGAAACTTGCCCTCCCCATAGATACGACCTCCTCATCCCCTCTCCTAGCCCACACCCACCACTCCACTGTCTGTCTATGAGTATGACTATTCTGAGGACCTCAGATGAGTGGAATCATACAGAATTTGTCTTTCTGTGATGGGATTTATTTCACTCAGCCCAATGTCCTCAAGGTTCACCCCCGTTCTCAGAATTTCTTTCCTTTTTTAGGGCTGAATAATATCCTGTTACATGGATGGACCACATCTTGTTCCATTCATCCCTTGATGGACATGGGTTTGCTTCCACCTTTTGGCTAATGTAAATAAAGCTGTTACACCATGGGTATACAAAAACTACTTAAATCCCTGCTTCCCATTCTTTTGGGTTCATTCTGAGAACTTGAATTGCTGAATCATATGGTAATTCTATTTCTAATTTTCGGATGCATTACCATGTAGTTTTCCACAGCAGCAGCGACATTTTACAATCCCACCAACAGTGCACCAGGGTTCAGATTTCTCCACATCCTCGCCAAAGCATGTATGTACCTGGTATGTACTATTTAGTATCTATCTATCTATCTATCTATCTACCTACCTACCTACCTACCTACCTATCGTAGTCCACCTAATGGGTGTGAAGTACCTCATTGTGATTCTGATTTGCATTTTTTAAAATATATTTTATTGATTTTTTACAGAGAGAAAAGGAGATAGAAACATCGATGAGAGACATCGATCAGCTGCCTCCTGCATGCCCCCCACTGGGGATGTGCCTGCAACCAAGATACATGCCCTTGACCCGAATGGAACCTGGGACCCTTCAGTCTGAAGGCCAATGCTCTATCCACTGAGCCAAACCGGTTTCAGCTGATTTGCATTTTTTCTGATTAATGATGTTGATCATTTTTCAGGTGCTTATTGGCCATCTATATTTCTTCTTTGGAGAAATGCCTATTCAAATCCTTTGCACATTTTAAAATAGGATCATTTGTTTTCTTATTGTTGCATTGTAGGATTTCTCTATAAATTCTAGATATTAACCCCTTATCAGATAAATATTTTTCCGTTTTGTGGCTTGCCTTTTCACTTTGTTGTGTCCTTTGATGCACAGAAATTTTACATTTTGATGTAGTCTAATTCATCCTCTCTGTTGTTGTTGCCTATGTTTTTGGTGTCATAGTCAAGAAATCGTTGACAAATGCAATGTTAAAAAGTTTCCCCTAAGAGTTCATAGTCTTAGCTTTTATATTTTGGCCTGTGACCCACTTTGAATTAGTGTTTGTCTGTGGTGTAAGGCAAGGGTCCAGTTTCATTCTTTTGCATGTGGATACTCAAAAAACCATTTCCTTAGAAAAATGCTTTTATGGATTTTAGAGAAAGGGAGAGGGATAGAAACATCGGTGACAAGAGAAACACTGATCAACTGCCTCCTACACACTGTTACTGGGGATTTAACCTGAGTTCCGGGCATGTGCCCTGACTGGGAATTGAACCAGTAATCTTCTGGTTCATGGGTCAATGCTCAAACATTGCACCACACTGGCTGAGCTCAAGACCATTTCTTGAAGAGACTGTGCTTTCCTCATGAAGGGGTGGCACATTTGCTAAAAACCATTTGACCATATATGAGAGGGTTTATTTCCGGTTCTCTATTCCACTCTGCTGTTCTACATGCTATCTTTATGTCAGTCCCATGCTGTTTTTAATATTATGACTTTATGCAAGTTTTAAAGTCAGAAAGTGTAAGTTCTTCTACTTTGTTCGTCTTTTTTGAAGATTGCTTTGGCTATCAGGGTCCCTTGAGAGTCTCTGTGAATTTTAGGGTGGATTTTCTTGTTTTTGGAAAAAAAATACTGTCAGAATTTTAGCAGGGATTGCATTGAGCCTGTAGGTTCCTTTGGGTAGTGCTGATGTCGGAACAATACTCATTCTCTGACCCACAAACATAGGTGTCTATTTATATGTGTCTTCTTTAATATCTTTCACAAGATTGTGTAGTTTTCAGTGTCCAAGTCTCTCACCTCTTTGGTTAATTCCCAAATATTTTATTCTTTTTAAGGGCATCATACTTTTATTTATGATTCTGAAATACGAGAAACTACCTTAATTCAAAGGGATTATATCACAGTAAAAAACTACACACATCCTATCTAATAAAGGTAATATGCAGATTGCCCATCACACCCTCACAAGATGTCTACAACCAGGCCAGCAAGGGTGGCGGGGGGACGACCAAATGACTGAACAAACAGGCTGCGTGGAGCAACCAGGTTGGCAGGGGGGTTAATGAGGGACAATCAAACGACTGAACAGTAGGCTGCATGGGGTAACCAGGCCGATGTGGGGGCCATGAGAGGTGACCAGGCCAGTCGGGGGTAATTAGGCTGGCAGGGGGGGGGCAGTAAGGGGTGATCAGGCCGGCACACAGAGGCAATGAGGGGTGATCAGGCCGGCAGGCAGGTGAGCAATGAGGAGCCAGCAGTCCAGGATTGTGAGAGGGATATTGGACATCTTCTGAGGGGTGTTGGATTAGAGAGGGTGCAGGCTGGGCTGAGGGTCCCTGCAAATGCACAAATTTCATGCATTAGATCTCTAGTAAAAATATCTAGCCTGACCAGTGTGGCTCAGTGGTTGAGTGTCGACCCATGATCCAGGAGGTCTCGTTTTGATTTCCAGTCAGAGCACATGTCTAGGATACAGGCTCAATCCCCAGTGTGGGGCATGCAGGTGGCAGCTGATGGATGATTCTCTCTTATCACTGATGTTTCTATCTTTCTCTTCCTCTTCCTTCCTCTGTGAAATCATTAAAAATGTTTAAAAATATTTATAGAGAGAATCCAAGATGGCGGCATAGGTAAACACCTACACTGCTGCCTTGCACAACCATTTCAAAACTACAACTAAAAGACAGAACAGACATCATCCAGAACCACAGGAAAGCTGGCGGAGTGCAAGTTCTACAGCTAGAAGGAAAGAGAGGGGCTCACAGAGACCCAGAGGAGCTGCAAAAAGCTCAGGTACAGAGGCGCGTGCGTGGAGAGAGCGGGTGCTGGAGAACCTGGCTGGCTTTCTCTGGCGGGAGGGAGACGGAGATTCTCAACGGTATTAAACCCCTTATCCTACGGCACTGAACCCCAGATCCAGCCGAAACTCATACGAGAGGAGTTTGGACTGTGAAAAGGGAGAAGTGCACGGAAATTTAGGGGAGTTGCAAAAGATCAGAGGTCTGGTGACCCGCATGGCACTGTGTGCAGAGGACAGACTGCTGATTGTGCCGCTGGCTTCCATGAGTAGGTGGGAGACAGACCCTCCCAACTGTGCCACTTCTGACTCCACTAAACCCCAGTTTCAGGTGAAACCCGGGGACCCAGACTCGTGTGGTCCTGGAGTGCAGGGGAGCCGGAGGGGCAACAGTCTAGAGGCACTGCGAGAGAGAGCGCACAGCACAGCACAGGGACCTCTCCAGCGATTACCCAGTCACGTGAGACTCAGGGGCTGTGGAGGGTGGGCCCGACTGGAAGGCAAGGTGGTCCCTTAAGCCCTGAGACTCCACCCATCCCAAGCTCAACAGAGGCTTCTGTGATTTTTCAAGTCTGGTATCATAAGGCTGAATCCAGCACAGAAGTTCTCCCGGCAGTGACAATGCGAGACAAGGGAAGGGATCACTAACAAAAGAAATGGAGGAAAACAAACGACTGGATATAGAGTTCAAAACCACGCTTATAAGGTTTTTCAAGAATTTCCTAGAAAAGTTGGATAAAGTTAGCAAGTCCCAAGGGAAGATGCAAAAGGACCAACTAGAAATTAAACATACACTGACTGAAATAAAAAATATTATACAGAGTCCTAACAGCAGACTAGCAGAAGGCAAGAATCAAGTCAAAAATTTGAAATATAAAGAAGCAGAAAACACTCAACTGGAAAAGCAAGAAGAGAAAAGAATCCAAAAATGTGAAGATAATGTAAGGAGCCTCTGGGGCAGCTTTAAGCGTACCAACATCAGAATTGTGGGGGTGCCAGAAGAAGAGAGAGAGCAAGATACTGAAAACCTATTTAAAGAAATAATGACTGAAAACTTCCCACATCTGGTGAAAGAAATAGACTTACAAGTCCTGGAAGCACACAGAACCCCATATAAAAGGTATCCAAAGAGGACCACACCAAGACACATCATCATTAAAATACCAAGAGCAAAAGACAAAGAGAGAATATTAAAAGCAGCAAGAGAAAAACAGTTTATTACCTACAAGGGAGCACCCATACAACTCTCAGCTGATTTCTCAACAGAAACAATGCAGGCCAGACGGGAGTGGCAAGAAATATTCAACGCAATGAATAGCAAGAACCTACAACCAAGAATAATCTATCAGCAAAGCTATCATTCAGAATTGAAGGGCAGATAAAGAGCTTCACAGAGAAGAAAAGGCTAAGGGAGTTCACCAACTCCAAACCAGTATTATATGAAATGCTGAAAGGTACTCTTTTAGAAGAGGAAGAAGTAAAAGGTAAAAAATAAAAAATTATGAACAGCCGAGACCAGTTTGGCTCAGTGGATAGAGCGTCGGCCTGCGGACTGAAAGGTCCCAGGTTCGATTCCAGTTGGGGGCATGTACCTTAGTTGCGGGCACATCTCCACTGTGGGGCGTACAGGAGGTGGCTGATCGATGTCTCTCTCTCATCAATGTTTCTGACTTTCTATCTCTCTCCCTTCCTCTCTATAAAAAATCAATAAAATATATTTAAAAAAAAATTATGAACAACAAATACATATCTATCAACAAGTGAATATAAAAATTAAGTGAATTAAAAATTTGATCAACAGAATAAATTGGTGAATATAATAGAATCGGGAGCACAGAAAGGGAGTGGACTGACAATTCTCAGGGGGAAAGGGGTGAGGGGTATACAGGGAGTGACTGGACAAAAATCATACATCTATGGACTCATCAGTTGGGAGGGAAGGTAAGGGTAGAGAGAGGGGTGGGAGCGGGGTGGAGGGGAGCTATGGAGGGGAAAAAAGAGAGACAAATGTAATAATCTGAATAATAAAGATTTAATTAAAAATATTTATAAATTTGTAAAATGAAAATAAGTGAGGTGTAATTTTTTAGCAATAGTATCATCGTAAAAAATACACGCCAAATATCAACAGTAATCACTGTTGAGGGTTATACCTAGAAAGTTTTTTGCTTTCTGAAACTCCTCTCTATTTTTTTTCAGTATTGCTAAAATAAGCATATAATACTTTCATGAAAACTAAAAGTAATTATTTTTGGAAAAACACAGACTAAGCTACAGCAGGGAGAATCCCTCTCTGTCCGCTGCCTCTCAGCAGTGGGCTAGTAACAGAGAACGGACTGTGATGGGAAGCCAGGCAACAGGACAGAGATCTCTTGCGATGCAGAGGAGGTCATGTATGTAAAACACCGACAAAACTCAGCCTCCTCAGGTGTGACCAACGGAACCAACAAGGAAGAGGAAGCCAATTCCGTGTTGCAGGAGCAGGTACGGACACTTTCTTCTCCTGTGGGCTGTCCCCGCGGCTTGGAACCTCCGTGTCATCTAGGCCCTCAGGGCTCGGTCCCCCTTGAGGAAGCAGCACTCAGCAGAGCGGCCACTGAGGACAGTGGGAACGCAGTCCCCTCGCTGGCACGGGAGAGGCCGCCTTGAACAAGCCTGGGGCTGGGGGTCCTTCCTCACCGCAAAAAGGGTTTATGTGATCTCCTTCCTCCTCGCTAGTCTGCTGAGCTGAAATGGAGGCGCAGAACAAAGCCGCTGACCCTGCAGCATCCAACCACACGCGGTCACTCTGGCTGTGACCACTGAGTGCAGGCAGCAGGGGACACTGGTGCGCTTTAGAAGGAGCCCCCAGCTTCCGTGTGTGTGTGTGTGTGTGTGTGTGTGTGTGTGTGTGTGTGTGTGTGTGGCAGAGCCATAGAAGGGCTCTTGGCTTGAACTCACCCCTCTAGGGGACCTTCCTCTTCCCTCCCTGCCCAGCTCTGGACAGCGATCCGCACAGAAGTTACTAAGCGAATGATCGAGCAATACTGCCCGATTCTGACTCTACAAAGCTCTCTTATTGCTCTTAAAGGCCTTCTCTGTAGCACAAACTCAGAGAAATGTGCCACCTGGTCACCCGGAGAATCCTCCCCCCCCCCAACACAGAAGCAGGTCCAGCCTCTCAGCGCGCCCTCCAGCCACTGCGATGGGTCCTCCTTGCCCGCTGTGGCCCCCGCCTGCCTGTGACACCAGCCCCGCTCCTCCTTCACCAGGCACTCGGGGAAAGGCCTGAGCTGACACTGAGGATGGGGCTATGGCTCAGGGCAGTGCGCCTTCCAGAAAGGAAGGGGGGCAGAGTCTCAGGTCTCAATGCGCCCCACGGGACCTTACAGACACAGCCTCTCTGGCCTGCTCCAAAGTGAAGGTTCAGAAAGGAATTACCTCTCCTTCCTTCTCTGTCACCTCGTTTTGGTCTTTATTTAAAAACAAGTGGCTTATAAACACCTCCCACTGGTTTTATTTCTAGGAGCATTTCTGAATAAAACTTTCCAATTTTTGTTCCTAAATTCAGCGAGGGCTTTCTTTCTCACATCCCAGTAATTCCGTAGGCAAATTGAATAGGCTCCATTTTCCTGAAAACGTTTTATGGCTGTTTCATTAAGAGGCAGCTGTCTTTCTGGACCCAGATAACAGGCATCTTAACCGCGGGCACTGGCCCTGTAGCCACTTTACCTGGAACTCTCGGAGGGTGGCCACGTGTGTTTTGTGGAGTAAGAATCGAACCTAAAAAATGTGGCTTCACTTTGAGGTGAAAACAGACTTTTCCTTAGATCGAAGTTGCCTGGCATTCAGCTGTGTGAAAGGCTGCCAGAGACTCCCGAGGCCTACAGCGCGGACAGGGGACAGACATTTGTCCTGTGGATGGGAGGGAGTCTTGCAAGTGATGGGAAGGGTGGACCAGGTCATTCCCGGGCAGGCCAGCAGAAGGCGGTGAAGTGGACGACGCAAGTGTCCCCTGAGCGCTGTGGGGGGCCCTGGGCTGGGGAGTCTGCAACGTCAGGCAGGTCCCCAGCGCCCTTCCTTGTCCGAGGAGGCGGGAAACCCACAGAGCACACAGAGAACATGTGACCGTTTTACAAAGAACTGAGGCCGAGCGAGTGCTGAGCCGGGACGGGTTCTAGCTGGCCTAGGAGAGGGGACGCCACGGCAGTTCTGTGGCCAAGAACAGCAGGGGCCCTGGAGTGCTGCTGGGGCTCCGGGCACGCGTGGCACTGGGCACCATGGCCAACAGGCAGACAGCCTGCCCCTGGGAGGGCTCCAGACGGCGTGGTGTGCGGAGCGCTCTGCAGCCTGAGTGTCCCCCTGAGGGAGGCCCGTCCACAGAGGATGCCCAGCCTGAAAAGGAAGGGATGCTGACACTGCTGCCAGGTGGCCGGGCCTGGCGGATGTCACGCCCAGTGGAATGAGCTCTCCCCGAAGAACAGACACTGCAGGATCCACCTAGGAGGGACCCACGGGAGCCAAAATCACAGACACGGGTGGTGGCTGCCAGGGCGGGTGATGGATGAATAGCACAGGGTTTGGGTGGGGATGGTGACCAGACAACAGTGATGGGCATTGCGGACGTACTGAATGCTACTAAACGGAACACTGAAGAATGGGGGAATGTGAAATACTATGCTTTGTGTATTTACCGGAGACAGAACCAGCAGCAGGGAGGCCGCCACGGGGAAGGTAGTGCTCCAAGGAAACTCAGGGCCTAGGGCCCCCATGGACTGGAAAGAAGATGAGACCATTCTAGGAACAGTGTACGTGTGCAGAGAGAGAGAGAGAGAGAGAGAGAGAGAGAGAGAGAGAGCGCAATAGGGAGAGAGGGAGGGAGAGAATGAATATGAATGAATATAAGATGCTGGGAGAAATCCAGGTGAGGTTTGGGAAAGGCCTGCATTAAACATTCCATCTGTGAATATGCGCCAATTAGCACCAGGTTGGCAGGGGGGTGACTGAACAATATCCATTCTCTGACCCACAAACATAGGTGCCCATTTATGTGTGTCTTCTTTAATAGCTTTCACAAGATTGTGTAGGTGTCAATGTCCAAGTCTCTCACCTCTTTGGTCAGAGGTGACACCTGACACCAGGCCCCGGGTTCTGCCCAGAGGGTCTCAGGGAGCATGACAAGCAGAGGCTTGGGACTCACCTCGGAGTCAGAGCCTCGCTGAGGCCCAGGAAGAGCGGGCCGGGCCAGCTGTGACCTGCCGCCGGGCCAGACGGTCCGACGTTGAGGCCTCCTCTCTCTGATTCACGAGAGCAGCCCTGGCTGCACCTCCGCTGCCCACCTGCTGGCGGATCCAGTCAAGAGGGGCCAGGATGGGGTCCAGTATTGTCCGAGCACCTCCCCGGGCTCCACCAACCCAGGCGGCCAGTAAATATCTACTGGGAAATGGCACCTGCTTCAGCAGCCCCAAGGCTCCTGCCCCTCATTACCGTCAGGAGAAGACAAACTCAGAACACGACAGAAGACACGACTCGGCCAGAGGAGAAAAGATGGATGAGAGCAGTGTCAACTCTGGCAACGTCTCTCTCCATGTCTGTTCTTCTTCAACTAATGGGCAAGAGCTAAGTCCCTCTAGTTCATTTTTAGGCAGGAAAACAGTCCACATTCTGGCAAAACCTTCAACTATATAAGAAAAAGGTTGTGTTGAATGATGTTGAAGTATTGTATTTTCATAAAAGGGGAAGGGGAGGAGAAACACAACATTTTAACTGCCATGCAAAAGCCAATTAAAAAAAATTCTAGTAAATTTTCCCAACAATATGGCAGCTTCTTTCGCAAAACACCAAATACTTAGCAACTCAATTTCTGCCCCATGGTATCAGCTAACTGTTACTAAGTACTGCCTTGGTCTATTACAACTCTGACTTCTCCCAAGCCTTTTTTTTCCTAAAATGGGAAGAATGCCTCAAGAAAAAGAGTCCATAATTAATTTAATCCCCCATAAGCCACTCAAAAAAAGTGGTCTCTTCAGTTTCCCTTATTGTTAACCTTTTGCATGAGTGTGGTTATAACTCATGAACATTTTTATTAACTAAAAACGATTTATATTAGGGTTCACTCCAGTTGTACATCCTGTGGGTTTTGACAACTGCAAAGTGCCATCCCTGTAGTCACCATTACAGCATCACAGAGAAGATCCCTACCCTGAAGCTCTCCTGCACTGTATCTGTTCCTCCCTCCCCTCCCCCCACCCCTGGCAGCCACTGATCCTTTCTTTTCTTAAATCCTCACCTGAGAACATGCCACTGATTTTAGAAAGGGAGGGAGAGGGAAGAAAAGGGGGCGGGGGGCAGAGAGAGAAACGTTGCTGTGAGAGAGAACATCAATCGCCTGCCTTCAGTGCACCCCCCTCGCCCCTGGCAATTAAACCCCAAACCTTCTAGTACTTGGGACAAAACCCCAACCAAACGAACCACACTGGCCAGGGCAGCCACTGATCTTTTTCCTGTCTCCCCAGTTTTGCCTTTTCCAGAATGT
>PVJN01025932.1:7300-29638 GCA_004026805.1 Lasiurus borealis | reverse complement strand
ATCCCAGCAACCCATTATTTTGGCTCAACTCAGATAGAGGGATTCTTCATACTTGGCAAATGAGTCTCTGAAGGGCTGAGTTAATATTGTCCTTATTATGTCAATTGGAAGTAATCCAGCACGCTGGACTTCATCAAAGGTCACTTGTTTCCTGTATGGCTCTGCCACCTGGGAAACAATGAGATGGGATCACTCAGTAGCCCTGGATAACTGCACTCTCATCCGAACTGAAGAGGAAGAGAAGTGTCCCCATAAATCGCTCATGAATTGACCTTTCAGCAAAGTAGGAAAATTAATTTCTCGCATAGATCAGAGGTAAACAGTCTATAGAAGGGGGCAGGATTTCCAGGTCCTTCGAACTTCCTTCTCCTTATCATGACCACGTAACCAGTAACAAACACTGTTTAAGTCCTTTCGTTTCTTAGAAAAAAAAGAGGCTGACGTGATAGAAAGAGAAATGAAGTTACAGCCAGAATATCTCGATTTCTGTCTTTGCATCTCTGCTTAACGATCTGTGTTGGCATCTGGAAAAAGATCAGTTAATGCTCTGAAATACGATTCGCCTGTATAAACATTCCCTACCTCAGGGGTCATTGGAAGGGATGAGGTAATACGTATCACAGCTCTTTGTAAATGATGACGCTCCTAATAAATGGAGGATCTTGCCACTATTCATTAACACTGATTCCAAACGGGTCAGGAATCAAACCTAATTATGCTGATCTCACCAGTCTAGCATTGCCATCAATTAAAGCTGTCTATGTATTCAAGTACTAGGGAGTACACTGTCCATCGTGTCTGTGGCCCCAGTAGAAGAGGCAGACAATAAAACAGGGGCATTCTCCAAGGTCAAAGTCTCATCTCATCTGTTCTCAGTTATAGAGGCATCAGTCATCAGATAAACGCAAATTAAAGCCATATTTATTTGCTGTTCAGTTTTGTAGCCTCCTTGAACTTGGCCCCCTCTGCTTCTCTCTTGGGAGTTCGGGTACACAGAGAAAGTTCTGGCTTAGTTCTCCACGGAGAGTTTCACAGAGGCAAGAACGGCGGTCCATATGGGGGATCCCAGAGTTGCCCAATAATGGCTACAAATGTGTGGGCAAATACAAACAACTGGATTTATCTGCTGGCAGGGGGGTGGGGGGAGGGGATGGTGTCATTTTGATCCCCACCTGTTTTGTTCCTTTCTGTTTACCAATGAGTGTTAGTTGAGGCTCCTCTCCAACCCCCAAATCCTAGCATTCATCTGGGAGTCTTGAAAAATAGAGAGTGAGTGTCATTTTGGAAGCAAAGGAACATAGACATGCAGACCTATTGTCGAGTTGGCATTGGGGTTTCTCACTTTGCTAGCTTGCAGGGGCTCCCATTGCATATGGCCTATTTTTCATCTCAGACAGTCTAGAAGTTTCCTTTAGTAAGTGCTGGCCTTGGTGAGACACTGCAGCTTGTGACTGCTCTGTCGTGTGGAGACTAGCTAAATCAGGACATATGTACAACACAGCCCAGTCAGGTCCTAAGCCAGTGGTTCTCAACCTTCCTAATGTGCGGCCCTTTAAGACAGCTCCTCATGTGGTGGTGACCCCCAACCATAAAATGATTCCCGTTGCTACTTCATCACTGTCATTTTGCTACTGTTATGAACTGTCATGTAAATATCTGATAGGCAGGATGTATTTTCATTGTTACAAATTGAACATAATTAAAGCATAGGGATTAATCACAAAAACAATATGTAATTATATATTGTGAAATATTTATTTCTAATTACAAATAAATGAAATTTTGTCTTGAATCGTGGTGTAGCATGGGCAACAGTCTTTATATGACAACAGTAAACTACATTGCTACATTTTGCTACACTGAGGAGCCGTGTGTTGGTTCCTAAGACCATGGGAAATAGGTGTTTTCTGATGGTCTTAGGCGACCCCTGTGAAAGGGTCGTTCGACCCCCAAAGGGGTCGCGACCCACAGGTTGAGAACCGCTGTCCTAAGCAAATACTTACAGGGCTGAGTGGGAAGACTTTGCCAAAGGGCAGCTCAGTCGGGCCAGGGTCTTGAACCAGAGGATCCAGCTATTAGAGAGGTGTCAGAGGGGGGTTTGCATTACTTTAGGCCTGGGTGGGCCTGCCAATATTTGCTGCTTTCAAGTTGTTAGGCAATTTCCAATCACAAAAGCAATCGTGACTGGACTTTTATGTGACTGGTCCATGGGTTCAAAGAAACTGCTCACGGCATGTATGTGAGGTGACTTTGGATTGACATGGTTTTAACAATGCCTTTAGATCGCAGACACCCGAACTAAGACTTCCCCCGTAGAAAGATGGCTCATTTTATTGAGGGGAAAAATAAATGAGGGCCCTTTTTGATAGAGTATGCCATCTTCTTGAGATGAGAGAAACGTTTTAAGGAAATTCTTGTAGACAAGAAGATTCTGGGTAATTTTAAAAGCCTGTGCTTGAAACAATAAGATCAATCAAGAAATTAAGCAATAACACCTGCTTGAAAGTATACTTTACTCTGGTGACAAAATATGGAAAGACAGATGAATTAGGCTAGAAAAAGAGAGATTCTTAAAAGAAAGATTAAATTGTTATACTCTGAATAGATACGAAGGGGAAAATTACATAGTAAAGACCATGATAGACTGAAATAAGTAAGAAAGAAGTGTCCTGGTTTAAGTACTTTTCAAGAGGGAATCAGAAGAAAAGGGACTTGTCCCAGCCTTTCTGAGGTTTTAAAATTTTTTTGTTGATTTTTTACAGAGAGGAAGAGAGAGAGACAGAGAGTTAGAAACATCAGTGAGAGAGGAAGGAACACCGATCAGCTGCCTCCTGCACACCTCCCACTGGGGATGTACCCGCAACCAAGATACATGCCCTTGACTGGAATGGAACCTGGGACCCTTCAGTCCACAGGCTGACGCTCTATCCACTGAGCCAAACCATTCAGAGGTTTTCAATGGGCCAGGGCCCAGAGGAATTTCCTGGGGGTGGGAGACAAACTAACAGAGCAGATTGACATGTGTGCCCCAGAGGCATCAGGATCTGAGATGGCCTCCAAAAGCTGCAGATGGAGGGACCTTCGCAAGTGACTTGGGACCCTCTCTGTAAAGATTGGGCATCTGTACCAAAACCCGGATGGACTTGAGAAGAGAAGATCTGGAAGATGGGCACAAAGTTGAAAATAAAACGTAAGCTTTAGAGTGGCCCAGCCATTGTAGGTGGCGATATAGGTAAGGTCTGTACCCTTAGGTGCGCTCATATTCACAAATGCCTCCGCCAATCAGATAAAAGCAATCCGTGAGCTCCCGTGGGCATTTTTGCTGCACAGGGATTCATCCAGAAACACAGCGTTTTAAAGCCTCTCACATTTTGCTTTTCTTTAATTGAAACTTATTCCTAGCCTCACAGAAGAAAAGTATCTCCTTTCTCATGATAAAAATAATGCCAAGCTTTTAGAGAGTAAAAGTCTACTTGTTCTCAAAAGACAATCAATAACAAAAATTCTATAACTGAGAGTCTATCATTATAAAACCAGCAAACAGGTCCTCTTGGCAAAGGATTCAGAGAAATTGGTATAGATCCGTTCAGAAAAACGAACTTGATTTGGGCTTTAATGAAACACAAAATAAACATGTTTATGGAACAAAAGCACCACATACTATCAGCGAAGGTTTTCACAAACTTTTGAGTCTGAACAGAATAGTTGCCAGTTTCTTTCATTTACGTCTGAAATTGACATCAGCCATCTTTTATATATATATATATATATATATATATATATATATATATATATATTTTATTGATTTTTTTACAGAGAGGAAGGGAGAGGGATAGAAAGTCAGAAACATCGATGAGAGAGTCATCGATCAGCCGCCTCCTGCACGTCCCACACTGGAGATGTGCCTGCAAGCAAGGTACATGCCCCCGACCAGAATCGAACCTGGGACCTTTCAATCCGAAGGCCGACACTCTATCCACTGAGCCAAACTGGTCTCGGTGACATCAGCCATCTTTTAAAGAAAGTGAAACTCATTTGCACAGTCCAGGAAAAGTAGGTGCATCTTCCCATCTCCACCTTCTCTCACCTACAATGTACTTCCCTTTAAGTGCCCTGAGTAATTTTCTTTGGTTGGATTTACAAAGCCATTCATTTATTCTTTCATTCATTCATTCATCAACCTTATGGAGCATCTATCCCACCATAGGCCCCATGGAGAAGGCCCACTCACATATCTACTGAGGGAGGGAGCAGGTAAACAAAGATTATGGTACAGTCTCTAGGGCAGCGGTTCTCAACCTGTGGGTCATGACCCCTTTGGGGGTTGAACGACCCTTTCACAAGTGTCGCCTAAGACTATTGGAAAACACCTATTTCCCATGGCCTTAGGAACCAACACACCGCTCCTCAGTGTAGCAAAATGTAGCAATGTAGTTTACTGTCGTCATATGAAGACTGTTGCCCATGCTACACCACGATTCAAGACAAAATTTCATTTATTTGTATTTAGAAATAAATATTTCACAATATATAATTACATGTTGTTTTTGTGATTAATCCCTATGCTTTAATTATGTTCAATTTGTAACAACGAAAATACATCCTGCCTATCAGATATTTACATGACAGTTCATAACAGTAGGAAAATTACAGTTATGAAGTAGCAACGAAAATGATTTTATGGTTGGGGGTCACCACCACATGAGGAGCTGTCTTAAAGGGTCGAGGCATTAGGAAAGTTGAGAACCACTGCTCTAGGGAGTCCAGTCAAAGGCTGAGGCTCCTAGAAACTTAATTAGTTGGGCTGCAGCCAGAGTTACCATTTCTGCCAAACACTGGGTGGGGGGTGTCTTTCCCACAATCCCCATGTGCTGAGCATCAGTCACTACTTGTTCCCTGAGACATCTGTGGATTGGAGAGGTGTCCACATGAAGTAAACAGTATTCATGGGGAGTACCATTTTCTCTTGTGACTAGTCCCCTCTGTTTCATCCTTTGCAAAATGGCAATAATCTACTGAAGGCAGACAGCCATTGCTGAGTGCAGGACAATGAGCAACCTACCAAGATAATCTTCCTCTTGTGAGATCCAGAACTACTAGGCAGTCTAGGTCAAAAGAAGATTCAGGAAACACTATGCAGACAGAACAGGCTCCCGTATCTGCCTGAATCCAAACCAACAGGCTTGTCCCTGGGGTTTTGCCATGGGCACCATTTCCAACTTTTAAAGAAAGTGAGATTCGTTTGCACAGTACACGAAAAGTAGGTGCATCTCCTGTCTCCGCCTTCACTCACCTGCTAGGTATTATTTCCCTTGTAAGTGCCCTGAGTCATTTTCTTTGGCTGGATTCAAAAAGCCATTCACTTATTCTTTCATTCTTTCATCAACCTTATGGAGTCTCAGTCTACAGCTGATGTCTCCTTGCTTCTAGGATCAGTCCTGAACAGCTTATCCTGATGTGCCCCTCACGCCTACCTGTCTTTGGGCCTTTCTGCTTTCTCCGTGGACATGCCTCCACCTTCATCCCACCTGACACCACGTACCATTCTCCTGGGTCTTATCTCAGGCTTCTCCTGCCTCTCTCTGGGGGCCCTCTCAGGTTACTGGGACCCTCATCTCAGCATAACCCCCTACAGAAATTATCTGAAAATGGGGAGAGAAGCACAATTGACCGTATGGAATTCATTTCCTGTTCTGATGGAAATAACATAAATAACTGGTAAAGACAAAATTACTTCTCTCCAGGACAACAAATATGACCCACAGTGCCCTATGATTCTGAAGTCATTTCCAAATCCAAAATGGTTCACAAGCACCAATGCATGTGGATTGCAGTTCTGATGTGTTCCTGGGATCTATTTGAGCTATTAAATTGTGTTCATCTTTCTAAAAGATCCTGCCAAATTACAGAGCAGAGAGAACACTAATGTCTAATATGACAAGATTGATCTGAGGTAATAGGGTGGTAATAATTTTTGAAAGCGCATGTTTATTATTGACATGAAGAAACACTTATGTTTATCTCAGAAATCTCTCTACACAGCTGCAATGCAATTGCTTTCTGTGACCATACTCCATGATGATT
This sequence comes from Lasiurus borealis, assembly GCA_004026805.1. Lineage (NCBI taxonomy): Eukaryota > Metazoa > Chordata > Mammalia > Chiroptera > Vespertilionidae > Lasiurus > Lasiurus borealis. Next base: position 23,554 of record PVJN01025932.1, on the reverse strand, counting down.
GTAACATTACACTGTAGGCAGCCTGCCTGCCATCCATCGAAGCAACATCGGCTGTAGACTTAGACTTAACCCATGTTAGATGTCATCATCTCAGCCACATCAGAACTTTGTGACCTTGGGCCTGCTCCTTAGCTGCACTGATGTTTGCTGTGTTACTATCCTAGTGGGTCGAGAGCACATATTTGACATAAGTGTTGACAAAACAGCCCACAGATCCTTCAATGAATGTTACCTAGTTAAGTGTGACTAAAGGCAGACTCTGTAATTTAAAGATCTGACTTTATGCAACTGTATACACATAATTTTGAAGAAATATTCTAGAAGAATATCTGAAGCAAGCACTGGGCCAGCAGGAAGCCCTATTAAATGTAAAAAGTTTGGGCAGCAGGGCCAAAGAATGGAGGCAGGATGATGAAACAAAAAAACCGAGGGAGGGCCTGCACCAGCGAAAGACAAAGATATTCCTCGTAACACCTGGCTAAGGGATTTGTCCTAATGAAGTATACAATTAAACCACTAGCCGAAACCGGTTTGGCTCAGTGGATAGAGCATCGGCCTGCGGACTGAAAGGTCCCAGGTTCAATTCAGATCAAGGGCATGTACTTTGGTTGTGGGCACATCCCCAGTAGGGGGCATGTAGGAGGCGGCTGATCGATGTCTCTCTTATAGATGTTTCTAGCTCTCTATCCTTCTCCCTTCCTCTCTGTAAAAAAATCAATAAAATATATTAAAAAATAAATTAATTGAATTTAATTTTTAAAAAATTAAACCACTAATATGTGTTTGAGTCTCTGTGTACAATGCAGCTATCTATCTACAGACGCAGGTATATATCAGTCAATACGTTTGCCATCACCTGCAGTCTCCTCTCTTGTATTTCAGTCATTAATTTTTTCTTTTGGTCATTTTTGAACATTTTCCTTATGTGGCCTAGCTGTTGCATAGATTTTTAGATTTTTATTATACAGAACAAAAAATAAAAAATAGGAAAGACAGATGCCTAAAAATAAAAGGAATAAACAACCTTAGAATATTTGCCATTTCTTTTCCGTTTTCAGCAGCAAAGCACGCTGGGTAAATAGAAATCACAAGCCAACTTCTCCCATTTTTCGCCCTCGGACAAACATGCTCAGTGTCTACTACATACCAGGCGCCGGGCCAGTACTTGACAAGGATAAATGACTGCTTTCTCCCAGAAGGCAGTGGAGAGAGCAGCAAAAAGAGCGGGTTCTGGAAGCAGACTGACCAACTGATCACCAGTCGCTCAGTGACCATGACTGGAGAAAGCTCCTGATGGAGACTAGCCATGGACTTCAGGATCGATCCGGCAAACCTGAGTCCAAATTCCAGAATTTCCACTTCATTGGCTGTGTGACCTTGAGTTGATACTTAACTTCTGGGTCTCAGCTTTCTCACCTTTAAGTAAGGATCAACAATCTTTTCTGGAAAGTTTTAAGGATGAAATGCAAAGAGCATTTGTAATGGGTTTAGCTCAGTGCCTAGGTCACGGGAAGTATTCGATAAATGCAACGCTCCTTCCCTTACCTATCTGTCCTTTTCTTCCAGATCTTGCTCTGGAGTCTAAAAGGAGAATGTGGGAGGGGAAAAAAATACCAACCTCAGTCAATAATTTTAGACGATTAGTAGCATATATTACCCTTTTGAAAGCACAGAATGTATTGCTCTAAATAAAAACCACTGACATAGGTCAAGAACTTACCATCAAAATCTCTGGTAGTAATTGATGGTCGGTAACTGAAGATTTCATCGGCACCATAGATTTAATGACTCAAGATAAACCAAAGGATGGTTAAGATTTCTACTCTTCTAAAAATTGGCATGTAGCTTTTGCTATAGCAAGAGTTGAATGTTAGTTTCAACCAGATCAAATTGTTCACCATCTGTTCATGAAAAGATAAAACCTTCCTTCCTATATAATAGATCAACAAGGATTTAAAGAAAAAGAACTTGACTCAAATTTCAGCATCAAATGGTGTTTATGTGACCTAAGGTGGCACTCAGGGATCATATAAAAAAAGATCAGTCGGTAAAACAAAGCAATACAAACTTTGAAACGCCTTTGTGACTCTCTCTGAAACATTTCATGTGTGTCTCACGGAGGAGTAGAAAGCCACAGTGGAAATACATTTAATAGACTCCCAGATATTTCAAGGAAATTTCACTGTTTTAAGCTTCTCATCAACGAAGTGCTATTTTTATCCTCTTCAATATTCAAAATCCTTTCAGCTGTTAAAAACTTTTGCGCTAGGCACAAAGGATGAAATTTCTCTGTAATATTTTGTATACAATTAAGTATTCAATCATATTTAGATACAGTCCAGATGCGTCTCTCTTCCTATCTTTCCTGAAACTAATGAAACGGGAAAATAAAAAGCAGAAAACAAAATAAGGTCTTTGATACGCTTAGCATGCAGTCAGCGGCACCTTCTCTGAGAAGGGACCTCATAATGCCATAAACATTGGATCTGGAGAAGCAAAATTGAGAGCAGTTTGCATTGACTAGAGTTGGCAACGAAAGCAGAAGCCTCGCTGGAGGGCAGGATCCTATCTGCTACTGCAGATTGACGAGGCAGGAAGCTGAACCAGGAATACGCTGACATATGCCAGGTATTAGAGTGTGGAGGAAAGGAGAGAAGGGAGGAAGCAGCGAGAGAAAGTGGCTGTCGCAATCAAACAAGTGCTTAAGAGAAATGAACACGATACAGCTACTGAAAAATACTTTGTTTAAGTTTACTCATTTAAAATCATGCACACATGTGGCATACGAGCTTACCATATGAAAGCCAGTAAGCCTTTCTTCTGAGCGCAAGGCAAAAGAATGTCCCAACATAAAAGTAATGACACTTGATGGCAAAACACATTGCATAACATTATTTAAATAAAAAACTGAACATGGCGTCTATGACATGAGACCTCAAAGAAAATATAGAAGGATTCAAAATGGAAACTGTGAAGTAGAAGAACGATATTAAAAAGATGGTATGGGAACCCCTTTCACGTCCCGCATGGTTCAGGGTTCAGGTTCTGGAGGAGGCCGCACGCAAATGAAAAGAGAGACTAGAAAAGTATTGATTTGGTGATATTGGGGGGCCAGGTGGGAGCCTTCTTCTAGTGTAAAGACTACTCTTTGCTCTGACCTTTTTCTCCCTTTTAATAAGACTAAAGGATATACCCATGACTTTTAGGCAGGAAATTCCAAGAACAGAAATTTACATGAGACAAACAGGTAGAGGCTGCTTCAGCTAACAATGTTCCAACTAAACAGTGAGTGATGAACTCTGACCTTTCAGAGCAATTAAGGTTGACTAGCCTTCTGGTCTCCTGTCCACATCTTTCTATTAGTGAGACAGTGTTTGATTTCCAGCAAGGTGGCCCAGCCAGTGATGCTCAGTGATTGGGCCTAGACCCATGAACTAGGAGATCATGGTTCAATTCCCAGTTAGGGCACTTACCCAGGGTTTCAGCCTTGATCCCCAAGAGATGGCGTACAGGAGGAAGCTGATTGATGTTTCTATCTCATCACTGATGTTTCTCTCTTTTCATCTCTGAAATCAATTTAGAAAAACAAAAAACATTGTTTTAAGTTAAGGGTCATACTATCTGGGGCTTTTGTTTGTGTGTTTGTTTGTTGCTGATCCCTCCACCTTTTTCACCCAGCCCTAAGCCCCTGTAATGTAAAGTGATTATATTCCTTTCAGGGTCTCTGAGTCCGCTTCTATTTTATTGGTTAGTTTATTTTGTTCCACAGCATGGTTCTTGCCAGAGGGAAAGGAGTGGGGAAAGTGGAAGAGAGCCAAAGGGGATAAATGGTGGCAGAAACAGACTTGACTTTGAGTGCTGAGTGCATGATGCAATATGCAGATGATGCTATAGAACTGTGCACTTGCAATGTGTATAATCTTATTAACCAGAGTCACCCCAATAAATTTAAATAAAAATAATAATGGTGCTCAGCATATAAAGTCCTCAGCATACAATTTTTCATTTTAATTGCACAATGTATGCATGATTTCAAATAAATAAATTTAAAGTATTAAGAACAAGAAAAAAGTAAAAGGGGAGGAGCCATTGGCAACAGGGATGTCAAAATCATCTTCAAAACTCCACAAATGTCCCTACAAGAACAGGCAAAACGACCGGAAAGCAAAAGACAAAGTTTAGAGGAACCAAAAGAATCTATAACCTATTAGAATTAACAAGTGAATTTAGTAAAATCATTGCATACAAGATCAATGCATTAAATTTATTTTTAAATTAAAAGTTTGAAAATAAAATTCAATACATTATATAATTAGAAACACATCAATGACAGATGATATAATTAAAAACACACATAGACCTCAATAGATGTGTAATATCAGTATATACTAGAAGCCACAAAACATTTCTCAGAGGAATTAAAGAACACCCACATAAACAGAGGGACATACAAGTTCACGCACGTGAAAGCTCATGTTGCAAAAATGCAAATCATCCTCAAATTGATCTAGAGATTCTAAGAGCCAGTCCAAATCTCAGCAGGTTATTTTTAGTTGACAAGCTGATTTTAATAATTATATAAACAGGCAAAGAACCAAAAGTATCTGTAACAATTGTGAAGATAAAGATCTAAAAGTGAGTTAGAAGACTTACCCTAACATATATCAGGATTGACTACAAAGCTATAGTAAATAAGGCGGTGTGGTACTGTTGAAAAGATAGATAAAATGACCAATGTAACAGAATATTCTAGAAGTATATAGGTAAATATATGAACATTTGATTTAAGAGAAGAAACTTCTAAACAATGATCTAAGTTAGCCTTTTCAAAAACAATGGCACTGAGTCAATTACATATCCATATGGAAAAAATGAATTTTGATGGCTAACTTACAACAGATATAAAAATCAATACCAAAGAGATCATTATTCTAAATATGAAAGGTAAGATAATAATAGTTTTAGAAGAAAATTATGAGAATATATCCATGACTTGGGGAAAGATTAAGTTTTATTTCCTTTTCTTTTTTTTTAATATATTTTATTGATTTTTCACAAAGAGGAAGGGAGAGGGATAGAGATCCAGAAACATCGATGAGAGAGAGACATCAATCAGCTGCCTTCTGCACGCCCCCTCCTAGGAATGTGCCCGCAACCAAGGTACACGCCCTTGACCGGAATCGAACCTGGGACCCTTCAGTCCGCAGGCCGACGCTCTATCCACTGAGCCAAACCAGTTTCGGCAGATTAAGTTTTCTTGAAGAGAAAACAAAAAGCACTCATCATAAAGAAAATATTAATAATAAATTAGATTACATTAAAATAAAGAACTTGCTCATGAAACTAATCTATTAAGAGATTGGAAAGGCAACCCAAAGTGTGGGAAGAGGTATTTGGAATAGGCTTATTCAACAAAGAACTCGCATGTATACTGCAAATAAAATAAAAGTTCTACAATTCCAAAACAGTAAAAGACTTGAATTGACATTTACAAAAGAGGATATCCAAAATACCAATAAGTATATAAAATGGTGTGCAAGTTCATTAGTCATAAAAAAGTGCAAATTAAAACCATAAAATTATAGCACTCTACACCCACTAAATTTATATTTAAAATTCCAAAGCTTGGCAATACTATGGTGAAATAAGTAACTATAGATAGAATTATAACTGGCAGAATCACACTGAAAAAATTACTTATTAATGTCTACTAAATAATGCAGATAAAGCCCTGAATTCAATTCCTGTGCTTAGAATCAACATTATTCACCAAAAACATATGGTAGGATATTATTCAGTATAGCCCCAAACATCTTAAATTACCCAAATGCTATCAATAGAATGATAAATCACTTTTGATATACTGCTACAAACATTATACAATGACAGGGAAACAAAATATTGCCACACGCAACAACATAGATAAATTTCATAAACATAATATTAAATGAAAGAACCAACATTATATGATTTCATTTATGCTAAGTTCACCAACAGGCAAAATGAATGTATGATGTTTCTGGAAGGGCAGAGGTGACCTTTGGAAGATGGTGAGGGCACAGCTGCTGGGATGTTGTCCATGTTCTAGCTCAGTGGTCGGCAAACTCATTAGTCAACAGAGCCAAATATCAACAGGACAATGATTGAAATTTCCTTTGGGAGCCAAATCTTTTAAACTTAAACTTCTTCTAACGCCACTTCTTCAAAATACTCGCCCAGGCCGTAATATTTTGTGGAAAAGCCACACTCAAGGGGCCAAAGATCCGCATATAGCTCGCGAGCCGCGATTTGCCAACCACAGTTCTAGCTCATGTGCCAGTGGTGACGATATGCTTCCTTTATAAAAATACATCACGTATGTACCTCCCTGATAAGCATCTCAGACACCATCTTCTCTGGGAGCTCTTCTTGGCCCTGACACTTGAGAATCTAGCTTAGCTGGTCCTCCTAATAAACTCCCTTAACCTCATCCCATCACTTGCATAATTGCACTTAGATTACTTATTCATGTATCTGTCCAATTCTCTAGGCTGTACTAGGGACCAAAGGACATCGTTGGTATTATTGTCCTCTTGACCTTAAGAGTTCTCTAAGGATAAGTGAATAAGTGAACAAATGAAAGAATGTAAGATGGGACTGCTCTCGTGTCATGCTTCTCAGCAACACCCTCAGGAAGATTTTCATCAGAACTGAATAAAAGTCAAGTCAGGATTGAATCTTTCTGGAAGGAAAAGACAAGTTACAATAAAATCAACCCTTTGTAGCAATGCAGAAACATTTGTTTTCTAGATGACATATAGTTTAGATAGATGCATGGATGGGTAAACAGATGGTCAGACAGAGAGGTAGATATATGGACAGGTCTCATACAATAGGAATAGACTAGCGTTTAATTCATACGCCCGTTTCTGACAGAAATTCAAATGTCCTTAATTTAAGGGCACTTGAAGAATATATTATATTTGGGAGTTCTGTGTTATTATTCTCGCAAGAATTATTCATCCCTTCAACTTTCAAATTGCTCTTAAATCAAGGCTACGGGGTTTGAAGAAAAAACAATCTATATTCCTTTGTAAATGGTGGTGGAATGTACATGATAAATTGTTCCTTTTTCAGGAGGATGGAGTTCATCACTTCTCTGGTTGCCTAAAGGATCTATTTTAGAGTGTATATATAAATTCACCCAAAATAAAACCATAAAATGACATCATATCTGTGTGGCCCACAGAGAGATGACTTAAGGCTCTCTTTTCTTCGCAGTTTATAAAAGTGAAGATTTGGAGGCCAGGCCCAGAGAAAAATGACTGGCGTGTACTGTCAATCCATCTACAAATGGAGCTCTTCTTCTTCTAGAATTATGGGAGTTAGGTGTATATGGCATGTTTACTCCTTAAATTGCTTCTTTAGGAGCATTTTTTTCTGTCGGGACCAAGTTGTACTTATGTAAGTCTCCCCTGCAGCTCTACCCACAGCCTCGACTCAGTTCGTAGCAATTGTAGGTTTGAATTTATCCTCCAAACCTCCTGTGAACCAGATTGTGCCACTCTTTTTTTTTTCATAAAAAAATTCTAAGGGACAGAGGTCGCCATCCTCCATTGTGTCTATATTCTTTAGCCGTTCATTTGCAACAGACTTTTGCTTCTAATTTTCCACGTGATGAATAGAGACAGCTGCACATAACACGGCTCAGAGACCATGAGAGAGAGGAGAGCGCCCGTTACCTCCCGCATATGCACATTACTGCCATTACCCTCCTGCATTTGAGTGTGAGTGGCAATCACAGCTTGTCAGAAAGCATGACATATTCCCTATTTCCTTTCGTACCACCGATTCCCGGTGGCTCATTGTGTCATTAACTAAGTTGGTGACATCTGTGTCTGTGCTGCCATAATATGTAGATGGTTGTAGCCCTCATCCTTCTGGACTGAATATATCTGTTTGTGTAATTATTTGTGAATGGTTTGGGAGTGTGTGTATGTGTAAGTTTTTATATTTGCATGCATCAGTCAGTAAATGAGAGGACCATAAAGAGAACCCTGAAATTTTAGAAACAAGCACCAAAGTAAGAGAGAGAGTCAGTATGTAATGGATCAAAGCAGAAATAGGCTTTCAAGAGATAAAATGATCCCAAGGCTAGCAAGAGTTGAGATCATCCTGAGTGAAGGTAGAAATACATCTAAATGTGAATGGTCCAAGATGAAGCAACTGGTAGACTAAGAAACAGTGGGAAAAACAGAAATTCAGGGAGACAAATATTGTCAGTGCCCATCTAGTCCTCTCTGACGCAAGTGGGTGCCCTGAAGAAATGATGACAAAATAGAGTCTGCTTTGCACAAAATACTTCAGTCACAGAGACCATAACCCTTGCTCACATACCATACTAACTGAAGAAACTTCTAGTCGCAAAGTTGTTTTCTCAGTTACCTCCACATCAGGAAAAAAAGATACCCTGGACCTCAGTAGCCCTGACGTTGCACATGGATCACACATGTTTACATATGCACACCTCTATGCACACAGGATGAGGCGGAGAGCCTGTATTGGAAAGCATGCAATGAGAGACAATGCACTCCTTTCAGGTCAGCTAGGCACCAGTACGTTAAGTCAGATCATTATTTTTTTAGCTTATCTGTCATTGGCACCGTCCCCACCGAGAACTTCTGGGAAAATAGAAAGAGTGGTTTTCCCACACCTATACATGCCCTTGCACATGTACTGAAGGATGTAGGTGGTACTCTCACCAGATCCTTTCACCTGGCCTGGGCACATTTTGCCAGCAGTGGGAGTGTTGGCTGATAATGGCTCTCAGTTGTCCATTTCTCAAGAGAATTCGCTAGATGGATTGGGCAGAACTGGTCTTTCCAGACGTTTGCACCCACAGACTTTTCCTCTCCCTCGGGCAGCTAGAGGCCAATGACTGATGAGGGGATACAAAAGTGGGGGCCCCTTACCTCAGGTTGAACAACATGTAGGGTGCATTTTGTGCCCTAAGGCTTTCGGAGGGATCAGTCTGAAGCTGGTCTCTAACTACATCCTTGCTCTGTTCCTCCTGCCCTAATCAGCTTTCCTCTTTCCCTTGCTGATTTCTTCACTAAGGATTCTCCCAACAAATCACTTGCAATTGGATTTCCTTATCAGTCTTTTCTAGAAAACCCAACCTAAGGCGTATACAGATATACATATTTTGTAAACAATGGGTGGTTTCCATGTGAAAACAGAATTCTAGTACTATCTCCTGACCTTTTTTTAATTTTTAATTTTATTTTATTGTTTAAAGTATTACAAATAGCAGTACATATGTCTCCTTTTGTTTTCCCCCCATTGTCCTCCTCGGAGCCTACCCTTTACCCCTCCCTCCCTCTTGTCTTGCATCCACTTGTTATGCCTATATGCATGCAGAAAGTCCTTCGGCTGATCTCTTACCACCCCTAGTCTACCCCTGCCTTCCCACTATAGATCTCTTTAATATTATGATGACCAAATTATGGCTGGTGGGATCCAAATCAGCACTTGTGGCTTTGTCATCACTCACGGACAAGGCCTCGGGCTCCTAGTAAAATCATTCCTGGCCACAGACTCCATATCCTGGTCAAGTCTCCAAATCTATTTCTGTATCCCTTAAGTCTGGGCCCAGTTCTCACGCCTTCTCCCATTAGCTCTGACATCTTCATTAGAGTTGTCGCTTGAGTTACTAACCTACTTTAGCCTCAGATTCTCTATTTTTAGATATCCCTCTGAATATCTAAACCTTATTCGAGATCAGAGGTCTCCACTACCATCTGGCCCAAATAATGATTTTAGAATATGTTTGTTTTCCCTCAAATCTTGGTCTGTGTCTCTCGCTACTCCTACTCCTCCATCCTAGCTAAGCTTCAGCCTCAGTGCCCTCCCTGTGAATAAAGGTTCCTCAGTGCCCTGGCAGGGACAGGCTCAGAGTCCTCAGCCTTGTAGGCCTGGACTACATTTGCTGGCCATGCCAACACTTAGAATTAGAGCCTGAATTTTAAATTGGGTTGATGGTCCTGTAATTCCCTTCCAAAGCTCTGGTACCCGCAGACTCTCTGAAAACACCCTCTTGCTCAGGGAGTATCAGTGGATACCTAACACCCAGGCCCCATCAAGAAAGTTTTCACTTGGTCTGGCGGTTGCTATATTTTGAGTCAGTCATTACCCCTTGGGACTAGACGATCTTTTCCCATTGAGTCTTTGGTTCCTGGCCTTGTGTTCTTCATTCTCTACACCCTTTTCTGCCCACACTTCCAATTTTCCCTGGAATGAATGTGTCTTTGGAAGTAGAGGGGACTGTTTCATTACTTTTCCCTTACTTTCATCATGTTTTTTCTTTTTCTTCTCTTGGGTCCACTTACTCAGAAGCTACCAGCAGAGTGTCCACCACTGGTCTTTCAGTCCCAATAGTTCCCTTACACTTTCCTGACTAGAGATTTAGTGGATCCCTAAAATTATCCTTTATTAATTTTTTTTTTTGTCTTCAAGGTAATTTTAAAAAAAAAGAAAATCAGGCAAAGGAATTTAGAGTAAAACTCTAAACTATCGCATTTAAGATCACAAGCTCTGGAGAGAAATGTCCAGTGATCCTACACCAATTCTTCCATATCCAATCTCAGGGCCTCAGCATCCTCATCTGGAAAATGGGGAAAATACTAGAACCTTTTTCAAAGGGTGTACTATGGGTAAATGGACACATTACATGTAAATCATTTAAAATATGAGCCAGAAATAAAGCGCTCATGGATTATATATAAATCTATTCTTATGATAACTTTCTTTTATGTTTTCCAGAGATTTGTATGTAATAACTGCTTGAGAGCTGATCTTTCTGCCTTCCTTCCTTGTTTTCCTTTATAAATTCATTTGACAATAAAGAATGAATGTCTGGGGGTGTGAATGGCTGGGGAGGGTGTCAATTGGGGGGAAAGGAGACATGTAAAACTTTAGACAATAAGTAAGTAAGTAAATAAATAAAATGTCTGTCCTGTCCAAAGCAATTTGCTAGGGTTTAGGAATTAGCAGCTAAATAAAAAGACAGGCCTGACTGTCCTGATGGGTTTGGCTCAGTGAATAGAGTGTCGACCTGTGAACGGAAGGGTCCTAGGTTCGATTCTGGTCAAGGGCATGTACCTTGGTTGTGGGCACATTCCCACGGGGAGGTGTGGAGGAGGCAGCTGGTTGATGTTTCTTTCTCATCAATGTTTCTAATTCTCTATCCCTCTCCCTTCCTCTCTGTAAAAAAAATCAATAAAATATATATTTTTTAAAAAGACAGGTCTGACCCTGTCCTCAAACAGCTTACAACCTTGGTGGGGAGGCAGATGTGAAACAGATCTTTTCACACAATGAGATGGCGAATAAAGAAAGATTTATAATGAATCCAAAGAAATGACAGGCTAAAAGGGGATCATACAATCATCAAATGGGATTCTCGGGGCCATCACTTTCTCATAATAAAGTGCAAATCTGATATTTTCAGTGTCAAGGGTATTATAACAGGTAAAGCCCAGGGAACAGAAAGTGTCAGGAGTTTTAGGTATCTATTCCAACTCGAAGGGCAGTCGGCCTCCTGAGTTAAATACTCGCTGGCTCTGTTTATTGCTGAGTCTTCGGTCTGTAACTACTCATTTTTTAATTTGTGTGTAAAGCCCAGAGGGGCAGGGGGAACAGCTGTTCCCTCCATCAGGAGCCCTCAAAGAGAAACACAGATCAGGCTGACCGGAGACCAGCAGCGTTCCGCCCTTTGCTAGGGAAGGAAGGAAGTCTGCCAACAGCTTAGGTGTTGGAGGCTCGGGTTTACCCTAGTGCCTGCGCTGGGCCATGGTGTGCAAGGTTAACTGGTCCAGACTGCCTGCAGGGGCAAGGAGTGCACTGAGAGCGACTTCTGGAAGGAAAACAAAAAAAATTATGCTTCGCAAATGAGGACAGAACTCTTGAGTCTGAAAATGAGGGCTAGTAGGAAAGATATGCTGAGTCTTAACACAGGGTTTTGCTTTCTGGGACCAGAAGGATTCTCTCAATGTAAACCCTTCCCCCTTAAGGAAATTTTCCTTTTGGGGGCCTTGTGTAGAAGAAAGAAACCTGGGCTTTAGAGGCAGGAAGCAGGTTGCGTGTGGCGCGTACACCTAGAGCAGCGGTTCTCAACCTGTGGGTCGCGAACAGCTAGCGGGGTCTCCTAAGACCAGCAGAAAACACAGATATTTACATTAAGATTCATAACAGGCCGAGACCAGTTTGGCTCAGTGGACAGAGCAGCGGCTTGCGGACTGAAAGGTCCCAGGTTCCATTTCGGTCGGGGGCATGTACCTTGCTTGCGGGCACATCTCCACTGTGGGGCGTGCAGGAGGCAGCTGATTGATGTCTCTCTCTCATCAATGTTTCTGACTTTCTATCTCTCTCCCTTCCTCTCTGTAAAAAAATCAATAAAATATATTTTAAAAAAAGATTCATAACAGTAGCAAATTACAGTGATGAAGTAGCGACAAAAATAATTTTATGGTTGGGGATCACCACAACATGAGGAACTGTATTAAAGGGTTGCGGCATTAGGAAGGTTGAGAACCACGATCTAAAACCAACAGGTCCCCATCCTTGCCTGCCCAGGGTTTGGGGTCCTATGCCTTCTGAAGACCTGCCTCCCCCTCTTCCCAGGGCAGATGTCCACTGGAGCACCTCTAGGGCACACATTTAGATAATCCACACATGATATATCCTTAAGTCAAGAAGGAGTGGCAAGAGTCTTCTCATTAAAAACAAGTAAACAAACAAACAAACCCCCGGACAGCTCATTTTTCTTTTCTTCCAATACTAGCTCCCTCGTGCAAGTGAAATAGAGATTGACAGGCCAAGCATTGATTCACAGCAACATCTCAGGGCCAGAGCTAACATGAAAAGTAAGATTTATCGGAGTCGCTGATGTAATCCCCATCCTTCGCTTCCATTGCACAAAGAGGGGAAAAACTCCAGTTGTTTACTCCGCAGACCACGGCCAAGTTTGACTTTGGATCAGATGCCTATAAATTACCCTCCCAGGGGAACTGTTTTCTGAGGGCCATGGCTAAAATAAAATATAAGGGTGTTGTTGTTTTCTTTTGGTTTGGGGGTTCTTATTTTTCAAGATTTCAAAAGAAACAAATAATTGTTTTTTAATAGTCATTATTTTTCTGTTATAACTTTTTTTAAAATGTCGACAGCCTGCCGAAACTGGTTTGGCTCAGTGGATAGAGCGTCAGCCTGCGGACTGAAGGTTCCCAGGTTCGGTCCCTTCTGGTCAAGGGCATGTACCTTGCTTGCAGGCACATCTCCAGTGTGGGGCGTGCAGGAGGCAGCTGATCGATGTCTCTTTCTCATCGATGTTTCTGACTTTCTATCCCTCTCCCTTCCTCTCTGTAAAAAATCAATAAAATATATATTTTTTTAAAATAAATAAAGCATGCATATAATTACTGAAATACTTTTAAAAAAATAAAATAACATGTCGACAGCCAATGCCATGATTAGTACAAGAATGGGTGAAAAATGGTGTCTGCTTTTGAGGAACTATATATATATTTGGTTATATAACTTTAATCTCTTGGTATTTCATGGCATACCTCAAAGGTACCACTTCTGAGCATGTAGTCCTATTGACGGCATAGATTGCACATCCATGAAGCTGGTCTTGGCTATCACGTGTGCCCAATGACAGTACTGTACTAAATTGCAGTCAATTTGGTAAAACTTTAAAGAACCACAGTATATGATAAGGCCACATTTAAAACCAGTGAGGCATGAAGGAAAGCATCAATTGGGAAAATATGTTTGGGTCCTTCATTGCCTATCCAGTGGGAATATATATTTTTAGATCCTGAAGTCATAGAATATAAAAAAAATTTAATCCAACTATATAAATGTTTAAAATAAATAATTTTTATAAGAAAAATATGGAGTATCCTTCCCTTCTTTTCCTTTCCTCTTCTTCCCTTTCCCTTCTTCTTCTCCCTCTTCTTCTATCTGTCTCTCCCAAACGTTAGAAAGGGTGAACAAGGCAACAATGTCGTCATCCACGTTTAGACTCTTTCATCATTCAGGAAACGGTCACTGATCCCGGAACGTCTGCCAAGCTCAGGCCGAGAGTTGAGAAGGGAAATGGTGACCTATTTCCGGCTCATGCAGATCTGACAGATGGGAACCGGGGAGCTACCAACTAGGAAACAGGCACGTATGAGCCTGTGGGTAGACACTCTGATAAAAGTACAACCAGAGTTGAACTTAGAAACAACATAGAAACAACACCTTGCCTCAGGTGTGTGGAGGGAGGGTTAGTGAAAAGCAAGGAGGTGAGCATAGACCCAGAGTAGAAGTCCCTTTTCATCTAAACTATAAAGCAGTGGTCCTCAACCTGCCCAATGCCGCGACCCTTTAATACAGTTCCCCATGTTGTGGTGACCCCCAACCATAAGATTATTTTCGTTGCTACTTCCTAACCATAATTTTGCTACTGCTATAAATCGTAATGTAAATATCTGTATTTTCTGATGGTCTTAGGCGACCCCTGTGATAGGGTCAATAGAACCGCTGCTATAAAGGATCGCTCAGGTAAAGCCACACAAAGAAGGGAGGACTAGAGAGGGCTTAGGGCCCAAGCAACACTCCTTGTAACGGCCCCTGCAGGAAACAGAACACACAGCATCTGAGTAACTGCAGGATTCACTGTGCTTGGGTGTGAGAGCAAAAGGGTGAGCGAAGAGACCTGAGCTCACAGGTAAGCAGGAAGCCAGGGGTGAGGGCAGGGTAGGTCACGGCCACTTCCCACTCATAGTTCCCGGCACAACTCGCAGCGATGTGGTATAAGTTTTACTTTCTTTTCTGTGTTGTTAATATAGGTAAGGGATCACTTAAAAGGTGCTGTGCAGTATGATTTTCCATTTTACTCTAAATTTACACTGAAGTTTAATGAATGGGTATCACATACCCTGTTCATCAAACTTAAATGCTGCTTCTCGTTTCAGTCATGTTTTGCCTGAAAAGGTGAATAAGTTATGAGAGAAGAACCCAAACCACCAATCAGCATTCAACCCGTCAATCGTTAATTTTCTCAACCTGCTGTTGCAGGTTTACCTATGTTGGCATCAGCATTTTATAGATAGATAGCTACATGCATAGATGCATGCGAACATGTACACCATATATATCAGTGGTTCTCAACCTTCCTAAGGCCGCGACCCTTGCATACAGTTCCTCATGTGGTGGTGACCCCCAACCATGAGATGTTGCTACTGTGATACATCGTGATGTAAATATCTGCATTTTCCGGTGGTCTTAGGTGACCTCTGTGAAAGGGGTCGCGACCCCCAGGTTGAGAACCGCTGATATACATGTATATGTATTTCCAGATACCAGTATAGAAATGTATACACTGAGTCAGCCCCATGTCCATTGCTGAAGGCACTGAGGTTCACATCAGCCAGTTGCCATCACTGTGGCAGGCGAGCGCAATTAGGCACAGGGGATTTTTTTACGCTTGGCTGCACAAGTCACTTGTCAGATCATATTGGTTCTTTACGTGACAGCATTTCTTGCCCAGGGATGTCGCAGCTTTGGGAAAACAAGAGACTCCAAGGCTCATTCCAGAAACAAACTGTGGGCGCCGGGTAACTGCCAATTAAGGAGCTGAAATTGGCAATTAGAAAACAAAAAACTAAGCATTTTGTTCCAGAACCTTAATGAGGTTTAACCTGCGGCCTCAAAGACCCGCTGTGGCCTCATGGAACTAGCAACCTCATTTCTCCAGGTGCGGAAGAGACATGAGGAGAAAAAAAAATCAAAACCTTGTGAACTGGAATCCAGCTCTGAGGAGCACACCCAGCTTCTGTTTACAGAGAGGAGTGTCTGTAGTTCCGTGTTCCAAACCCAGAGAATTCACCAAATAACACTTTTTCCCCTTAAAACCACCCGACAGCCTTCTTTCACAATGAGGTGAAAAAAAGGTATTTAGATAAGAAAAAGCTAAAGGAGTTCATCAACTCCAAACCAGTATTATATTAAATGCTGAAGGGGTACTCTTAGAAGAGGAAGAAGAAAAAGGTAAAAGCCAAAAAATTATGAACAACAAATACATATCTATCAACAAGTGAATCTAAAAATTAAGTGAATTAAAAATTTGATCAACAGAATAAACTGGTGAATATAATAGAATCAGGAGCACAGAAAGGGAGTGGACTGTTAATTCTTAGGGGGAAAGGGGTGAAGGGTGTACAGGGAGAG